>JAMBLF010001418.1:0-92962 GCA_030578115.1 Leucoptera coffeella | reverse complement strand
ACCAAAGACCCTTATAAATTAAACTAAATGCTTCTTTAATCAGTGTTTCCGGTACTGTGCCCATTCCTTTTAATCATCTGGTTTGAAAATACATTTTAATTATATTCTATTATTTCCTGAACGAGATTTAATAAGGTTGGACGTAATTAGAGGCCTAAGCAGAACATCAGTTACTAAGCTAATTAGAATTAATCTTTGGACAGAGTTGTAATAAAGTTCATAACTAAATTTATAGTAAAGTTCCGGTTCTTCGTAACTAAATTTATGGTAAGGTTTTAAAATACATTTCTTTCGAATAAGAATATATGAATTTATTAGATATCATTGATGTTCTATGTTATTTTAAGTTCATAGTTTTTGTGGCATAATAACTAGTATAAAAGAAATTCATACGAATTATTTGTTGTATATTAAAAGAAAGAAAGGAAGAAAAATGTTAAGTTGAAGTTCACAAATGCAAAAAGTGAATAAAACAAACTTATACTAGGGTAAAAAATATAACAAATTGTCTATAATACGTAGTAAAGACTTTATATTCGTGTTGGTAGCGGAGCGATGTGACTTCAAAGAGGAACTCACTCAGCATTTTTCATTTATTGAAAACTTTAACAATATTTAATAACTTATTTCTGATCAAATATAGCTTTAAACATTGATGTATAAACAGCAGCCTGAAGATCGTGTTCCGTAAAGATATTTACAAGGAAATCGTTAAGAAACCGATGACTACGGCTACAGAAGCCTTTAAGGCTTAAGCAGGCAATTTGTGTGTCAGTGGTGGGCGGCTTAGATCCCTTGGAGAGGCTTTTATCTTTTCAGGACGTTAGGTCCTCTTCATTACGCCTTCTTTATGCACATACTTTAAGGGAATGGTAATTACAAAGTAATCACTAATTTTATACGTATACATACCTACATATACATCTTTTAATCCTTTACGGGGTGGACAGAACCTCGGAGATATAATATCTCCTAGGTCACATTTTAGCATGAATGTTGGGCTTACGATGTCATAATGGCACATTGGTTATTAGGGCATTGCTCAATTAATTCTATTTGTCTCTAGTTCCATGGTCACCTCCTACTATATGCCGGGAAGAATGCCAGCTAGTTACCATACTTTGTACGTCCCAGACGAGCACGGAACTTACATATATATACTTATTTATAAGTAATTTATGTAAAGGAAATTGATACACAAGCATGAAATTTATTGACAAATTGAACCATGTAATTTAAATCATTAACATCGGATAGTATTTTGGAACATACAATACAGATGTATTATTTGTCTTTAAACTGCAGTGGTTGAAAGCATTTTTACACTTACATTTTTAAATAACTGAATATGAAATAGGTATTATCTAGTGGTTGAAAAGGATGTAAGGTACAGTTTTAAATAATATAATGTGAAATAGACATTATCTATGCACGAGTTATTTTATGATGTACTATATTTTTATAAAATGTAACGCAATGCATTATAATAAGCAACACAAATTTATAAAATATCAGACAGTATTTTTTATACTTATTTTATACACAAGGTTGGAATTCCTTTTTAATAAAGCAGAGCTGAAAAGACGATTAGCATGCCATTGTAAATCCAGATAACTTAAGACCACCAAAAGCAGCTTCTAAGCTGTTGAATATTAAAGCATATTCTCAATCCTCAAAACAAAAACATCACAATAGGATTCAGTATGGATTAGAAATCCGTAGCTAAAGGTCAGGGAAGAAGAGATTATTGGATAAAGCGCTAAGATTAGAACTTTAGGGCACCGTTAAATTGTATGTAGTATTATTAATTAATCATGTATTCAAATTATTTACCTACAAATGTGGGAGACTACGAATTAGACTACGAATATAGTAGTAAACTTAGTGCATATTTCGTGGATTAGTTCCATATCTTAATTATACACTGTTTCATATTTAATGTTATTCATTCGAGTATAAATGTATACATATATAATGTATACACATTTACGTCCTTTATTCCCTTTGGGTGAACCGAACCTAGGAGATAAAATATAGAGATAAAGTCTGTAATTATTTTTTTCACTGAAATTATATTAAACCTTACACAACACAAGCGTACTGGGAATACAATAATGATTAATTTGTGTTCGAATTACCGGAATAAATTATTTCTTCCGCAATATACCGAATAGATTTTCGTGTGAACAGTGTGAGTCCGGCCTTTGACCTGAATTATGGTCCCTTAGGAGCCGATTCATCAGCTCACCGGCTGATATTTTATTCAGGGTTCCTCTCCTGTGTTCATTAGTCAGAAAATGAAATAACATTTTAAGGTTAACTCCCCAGGAACATGCCGTGACGTTCACTGACCTTAAACTTCGGTAATCAGGAAAGTTGTGTATTTAAATAATGTCACAGGATATGTAGAAGTTGTTTTACACCTTTTCATTCAAAAAAAATTATGACAATGTTAAATATGTAAGAAGCGATAATAGTGTGCATATATATTGGTCAACGGAGTAAAATGTGGATGCGATAATAATGTGTTTATACATTGTACAAATAGTTTTTGGTTAGAGATAGTGAAATGCGATATTTAAAAATATTAGTTATTGGGCTACTTTGAGGCTATACCGAACATCATGACTAATCAGCTATAGATGTGCTAAAGTTTAAAACATAATAATGCCATTTGTTTAAAAAAACAATTATGTCCATTATATAAATTCCTTCATATTTTCTTCATTACACATTAATAAAATGAGACAAATTGTTCCTCATCCCAACGAAATATCAATGTAAATTTTCCTATATTCTCGGTATCAGTAAACAAAGGAAAGGTTCGAATAACTAATGCCATAGATTAGTGAGGCTCGCAAGCAAAATAGCGTGCTTACATCACAGTCGAATACTAACGATAGGAATCCAATATCATTTGGAGATGATCCAAATAAATGAACTCTGCCATATGTAGAACCGGGTAACTGCCTGTTCCAAGGGCATAAACGCTGGTTCAGTGACACAGAAATTGCCATCGAGATCCTGAATGTACCACTTACAGTATTCATTGCTTTCTAACCGATAACGTAAGGGTCATGTAGTAGATATGCTGTTAAAACCTGTTTATCTAATATGTGAATATGAAAAGGTTATTTAATTTCTAGAAATAAGGTTCCACTGCAATGATCACTGAGCTTTAACTGCTTTACTTTACCAGCTATTAGTTTAGTGTTTCAAAGTAATACGTATATAATAATATACAATATATACGAAATATGGAATTAAAAATAGTGTGATAAGGGAAGATTGCGGTTTGAAAGAAGATGTAGTGACTAAGATTGAAAACGGCATGTTTCGATGGTTTGCACATGTTATGCGGATAAATGATAGTAGATTAAAAAAAGGGTAAAGTGTGTGTACAATATGTACGTGTTTTAGCAAATACGAATATATTAATATTATACGTTTTGACTCTATATAAACAGATTTCTGCTAATCAATAGCATCATCATCTCTATTACTTGCTTTAAATAGAATTCCTTCGATCCATATCCAACAAGGTACTTTATTAATAGGACACAATACCCTTCCCGACTGGCGCTGCGGAATAATCCTTTCAAAATTACTATTCATGATAAAACAAGCGCTCGATCCCGACAATAGAAGTTGAAAAGCATGGACGTGGATTTAATCCTAAATTCGCTTCCATCCATTTTTGTTCACCCACTTGAGCATGCAAATTGTTTGCCCTTGAACGCTGGATGAGGTGGGCCGACGGAAATGATAAACCCGGCTTTAGAAAATGACTTTTGAAATCAACAGTTCTTTTCTGCGTAATAGGAATCTTTAAGATGCTATTTTTGAGTCTGGATACTTACGCCGTAACGCTTTGCTGGGAAATTTTGTGGACATTGGACTTTATCAATGATACTTTTTAATTTTATTAAGAATTTAGCTGTATATTATTATATACACACATTGTACTCTCACGTACAAAATAAAATAAACCAAAATATGTTTAATTCTTATGACTACATCGAACAGGAAATTAAAACATTAACATGATTTAATTTATTGCTATTTCGTTTTATTGAAGTCGTTTACTTTAAAATCTTTAGTGATTTGAAACTGATAATGCTTAGTGCAAGGAGCAGGCTTTGTAGGAAACTGAGTAAAATTTAATTAAAGGCCTCGACTTTTCTGCGCGATCGTCCGGTTCATGACAGGTGTTGAGGATGTGTTGCAAAATAATTCACGTTTGCTAAATTGGTTTTCTGCCCGTGCTCCAAGTGCGAAAATGAATTGCAAAGTTAATTACTTTTATATTAATTTAAAGTAAACTTCATTGTGATACAGTTAATAACGTAATACAGTCGTATAAAATGGATATATTCTGATATTTTGACAATAATGTTTACAACTATATAACTGTACTTCTGGTTTTTAACCTGCTACGAATTAAATAAGAATTCGTAGTTTCTTAATACTGATATGAATTCAATAACTTACTTAAGTAAAAGCTAATTTAAACAGGTTGTTTTAATCATATAACAGAGTCAATATTTCATATTTGATATGTACATTACATATATAAATTACTAAAATATACTTCTACATGAAATTAGCAAAACTTTTTCAATAATTTATACACATTAATGTTACTTGTAAATCAATATTAAATTAGGCTCCAAAGACCCTAATAAATTAAACTTAATTCTTCTTAAATCAGTGTTTCCGGTACTGTGCCCATTCCTTTTAATCATCTGGTTTGAAAATACATTTTAATTATATTCTATTATTTCCTGAACGAGATTTAATAAGATTCAACGTAATTAGAGGCCTAAGCAGAACATCAGTTACTAAGCTAATTATAATCTTTAGACAGAGTTGTTATTACAAGTTCTGCTTCTTCGTAACTAAATTTATAGTATTTTTTTAAATACACTTCGTTCAAATAAGACTATATGAATTTATTAGATATCATTGATGTTCTATGTTATTTTAAGTTCACAGTTTTTGTGGCATAACAACTAGTATAAAACAAATTCATACGAATTATTTGTTGTTTATTAAAAGAAGGAAAGGAAGAAATTTTTTTAGTTGAAGTGAATAAATGCAAAAAGTAAATAAAACAAACTTATGCTTGGTAAAAAATATACCAAATTGTCTATAATACGTAGTAAAAACCTTATATTCGTATTGGTGGTGGAGCAATATGACTTCGAAGAGGTACTCACTCAGCCTTATTCATTTATTGAAAAGTTTAACAATATTTAATAACTTATTTCTGATCAAATAGAGCTTTAAACATTGAGGTATAAACAACAGGCTGAAGATCGTGTTCCGTAAAGATTTACAAGGAAATCGTTAAGAAACCGATGACTACGGCTACAGAAGCCTTTAAGGCTTAAGCAGGCAATTTGTGTGTCAGTGGTGGGCGGCTTAGATCCCTTGGAGAGGCTTTTATCTTTTCAGGACGTTAGGTCCTCTTCATTACGCCTTCTTTATGCACATACTTTAAGGGAATGGTAATTACAAAGTAATCGCTAATATACGTAAACATACTACATATACATCCTTTAATACCTTACGGGATGGACAGAACCTCGGAGAAATAGTATCTCCTAGGCCTCATTATAGCATGAATTTTGGGCTTGTGATTTCATAATGGCACATAATTTTATAATATAAATTCTATTCATCCCTGGTTCCTTAATCACCTCCTACTATATGCCAGTAAGAATGCCAGCTAGTTACCATACTTTGTACGTCCCAGGCTAGCACGAAACTTACGTATATATGTTTATAAGTAATTTATGTACAGGAAATTGATACACAAGCATAAAATTTATAGTCTAATTGAACTTTTTAATTAAATCGTCATAATCCTATAGTAGTTTCGAACATACAATACAGATGTATAATTTGTCTTTACAATTATAATAATTATAATTATAATTTGTCTTACAGTGGTTGAAAGCATTTTTACACTCACATTTTTAAATAATATAATCTGAAATAGATATTATCTATGCACGAGTTATTTTACGATGTATTATATTTTATAAATATCAGACAGTATTTTTGATACTTATTTTATGCACAAGGTTGGAATTCCTTTTTAATAAAGCAGAGCTGAAAAGACGATTAGCATGCCATTGTAAATCCAGATAACTTAAGACCACCAAAATCAGCTTCTAAGCTGTTGAATATTAAAGCATATTCTCAATCCTCAAAACAAAAACATCACAATAGGATTCAGTATGGATTAGAAATCCGTAGCTAAAGGTCGGGAAAGAAGAGATTATTGAATAAAGCGCTAAGATTAGAACTTTAGGGCACCTTTAAATTGTATGTAGTTTTATTAATTAATCATGTATTCAAATTATTTACCTACAAATGTGGGAGACTACGAATTAGACTACGAATATAATAAATCTGGCGATTTATTTCGTAGATTAGTTTTAAATCTTAAATATACACTTTTTCACAGTTACTGTCATTCACGCAAGTCTCTTTGTATAAAAATAATAGTATACATTCACGTCCTTTATTCCCTTTGGGTGGCCAGAACCTCAGAGATATAATAGCGAAATAATGTCTATAATTACACCGAAATTATATATTATAATATATAATTAAAACTATAATAATAATTATAATTATTTTACCGAAATTATATTAAACCTTACACAACACAAGCGTACTGGGAATACAATAATCATTAATTTGTGTTCGAATTATCGGAATAAATTATTTCTTCCGCAATGTACCGAATAGATTTTCGTGTGAACAGTGTGGGTCCGGCCTTTGACCTGAATTATGGTCCCTCAGAAGCCGATTCATCAGCTCACCGGCTGATATTTTATTCAGGGTTCCTCTCCTGTGTTGATTAGTCAGAAAATGAAATAACATTTTAAGGTTAACTCCCCAGGAACATGCCGTGACGTTCACTGACCTTAAAGTTCGGTAATCAGGAAAGTTGTGTATTTTAATGTCACAGGATGTAGAAGTTGTTTTACACCTTTTTATTCAACAAAAATTATGACAATGTTAAATATGTAAGAAGCGATACTAGTGTGCATATATAGTAAGTAGGTAAATAAGTAAGTAAGAAGCGATAATAATGTGTGTGTGTCAACGGAGTAAAATATAGATTCGATAATAATGTGTATATACATTGTACAAATAGTTTTTGGTTAGAGATAGTGAAATGCGATATTTAATAATGTCAGTCAGTCATTGGGCTACTTTAAGGCTATACCCCATAACACCTTTACAAATCAGCTATAGATGTGCTAAACTTTAAAACATAATAGCTCAACTTGTTTAAAAAATCATTTATTTCCATTATATAAATTCCTTCATATTTTCTTCATTACACTTTAATCAAATGAGACAAATTGTTCCTCGGCCCAACGAAATATCAATGTAAATTTTCCTATATTCTCGGTATTAGTAAACAAAGGAAAGGTTCGAATAACTAATGCCATAGATTAGTGAGGCTCGCAAGCAAAATAGCGTGCTTACATCACAATCCAATATCATTTGCAATCTTCTGTCTACAGACAAGGTATTAAGTAACCTTTTCCTAACTATGCTTTTATTTCAAAAAGATTTATAATAGTACTAAATGGTGATGTATTGTAAAATATAGATTATTAACAGAAATAAAAAATAAACCCTAAGTTAAACTGATCTCAAGCTGTTAGATATACTTCCATTACATATATTGGCATTTACTCGTCGACTTAAAGTTAAATTATACATCACTTAACTGTTAAGATGGTAATGATATTGGAAACTGAAAACTAACCAATGACCATTTAACTTCGTCAACACTCAATCCGTTGACTGTCTCTAACTAGTGATAATATCTTCTTACTTGTTGCCTTCTTTAAATTAATTTATTAATATTAAGACGTGAATCCTTACAAGTTCCTTCATAATAAGCCAAGCAGGCACCGTTGTGAATACGCTTGATGTGTCAATAAAGTCAGTGGCTTGGAAGATGTCCAAATAACGCTGCCACATGTCCAGACTGGATAACTGCCTCTTCCACGACCATTAGGACTGGTTCACTGACACACAAATGTACTCGAGAAGAGTACAATTGCTTCTTTTAGTATTAAGTACATGCGTATTTAGGAACATGTGTAGAATATATCAAATAAAGGACGACATAATGTTTCTTAGTCTAATATTTCTGCTACCTACTAAGACAATGTTCGTTAGTCTAAGTAGTATACTAACTGCTAATTCTTATCATAAAGTACTAGACAACGCAATTGTTCAGTTCATATATTAGTATTAAAGTACCGTACCGTTCATATAATAGAAGTAAGCAATTTTGTTAATTGTAATATATGACAGCTTTTGTACATAACCTCAAAAGGGTTAAGAAAATGTTGACATGAATGGGCATATTTGATTCATACATTGAGTTAAAGAATAATTATTTTATGCCAAAATAAAATTTACAAATAATTAACATATTTACTACCACTTAACATTTTCATTACCAAATAACATTTCATTCTAAGTAATCACTGTAAGTTGCCAACAAAGTTTCAAACAGAAATGATATTTCAACCAGACAGTTGAATAAATTAAACATTGGTCCCGAAACAAAGTTGCGAAAGGTAAATTTAATCTTAATTTCGGGTTCCTTCCTTCATTTTTGCTGAGCCACCAAGGCATGCAAATTGTTTGCCCTTGAACCTCGGGACCCATCTCGAGATAACACCGCTCCAGGAAATTAGTTTCGTCGTCCGAAGAGTTTCAATATCCTTTTCATCTTAATCGTGATTGGCTGACGAACTTGGAGCAAAGACGACGAATTCTTTCCGATATTCCAGATATAATAACGAGACGAAACAAGAAGGGGACAACTTATTCAAATAGGTACTTTGAAATTATATTCTGTTAATTGGGGTAGAAATGAACATTATGTAAATTGTGGCAGACGTAAAGGCATTTTGGAAATGATACTGTGAAGTACGTATATCAATGTTGACATATAATATTGTGGGTGTAATTAATACAAAGCGGTTATTCCGGTGCCGTTTGGTTAAGTACATATGCCTTTTACACCGTGATTTTGAATCACCAAAAACGCTGTTTTAATGGAATTGATTGCAAAGTTAGTAAAGAATCCACCTAAATTACAAATTATAAACCAAATATGACTGATAAGCATCAATATCCCTTTTAATACGAACTTTTTAAGTCTAGATACCTACTTGCTTATTACCACAGAAGCACCAGACAGTCTGAGAGTGCGACTGTCACCTCATTGATATTCGGCTAGGCCGCGTAATACGCAAAGGGCGCAACCCATTTCTCGTAAGTGAAAAATTTGATTATTTCACCTGATTTCGTTTTTTCTGTGGAGCGTGAAGGTTGCTCACTGAATGTGACTTTCGAGTGTCATTCAGGTAATAAGATATCAAAGTCTGTACGCTTGGGGAGTTGCTGAAAAGTTCCGTGAACAGTTCTTGGAGATTTGATGGAGTAAGTACACGAGCAATTTATGAGTACTTGTCACGAAGGGGGAAATGTGGGTTCCATTAAGACGCCATGATGACACGTGATCTGAAATACATATATTATAAATTATATTAAAGTGAAATAATATTTACATGAGGTAATAAATCAAAATAATATCTACATAAATAAAGTTGAAAATAAAAATTATATTAAAGGTATTTTTAGATCATATAGTCAAAATTGGATATGTTTTTATTTTAAATTTGACGCGGTGTTTCTTCAAACAGCTAAGAGTTACTTAGTTGCTAAATTTTCTTTAATAAACAATATTACAGACATAAAGGAAGAATTACGCTTCAGGCATTATTACCCCTTCATTTCAGACAGTACTTTTATTACAGTATCCAATACCGATATTATTACAGTCGTTACACCTTGAGCAAACTCCAGCCTCCGTTTCTGAAAACCGAAATAAAATAAAACAATAAATTAAGGGGGAGTGCCACTGGGACCGTTTTCATGTAGCCAGTAAATTCCTATTGAGGTCAACTCCAATTAGGAGCAGCTGCGGCGTGTTCCAAATAAAGGCGTGTGTACATTACACTTGCCCTTTGGAAGTGGCGGCGTATACGGGAACTTTTTGCCGGCACATTCATCTCTGACTCCTTTGTTTTATGTCTTGTGGCTAATGTTTTGTTGGTAATGTATCAGCGAATGGGAGTGCACGCTCCCTTTTGTGAGTTCTCTAGGTTGCGCCCCGATTGTGTATTGTTTGATGCGCTTTTGTTGTCGTTTTTTGTTTATTTTGTTTGTTACGGTGTTGGGTTGGGTATATGGTTATTGCTTGCTAATAAAAAACGTACGTATAACACCTTATTTACTTAACCAATAAACCGGGCTTTTAAAATAAATGATTTACTCTTTCAAGCCTTAAATTTCCCTTACAAGGAACTTAAATTAAATCAAAGTACGAAACAGTATGGAACTAAAGATGTGTTGAAAGTAATAAAATGTATCACTTTTTATGTATTTATGATCGTATATATTCGTGAAATAATAAATAACCTACTCAAAATGCCCTCTACTTGGGTACTAACAACTATTTTGCTATCACCAGAATGAAGCTTGTTATCTTAATCAGCAATCTCAGATACCCATCTAGATTAAATACAATAAAAGTATATAGGACTATTTCCAGGAATCAATACATACTCGTATCAACAAATACCGAATTGTAATAAGACATCAACCACCAAAGTAATAAGGGAAATCTTAGCTCTTATCTCCCTTATTGGGAAGAGACAATAACCATAGCTGGACAGAGCAAAACTTTTTTATATCCTACCAAGCACACGTAGAAGAAAATCGAGAATAGGAAGGTCGTGATGGTATTAACTTTATAGGCGTTTCACGTAGAATGCCGACTTCATAAAACTGAACATAATCGTGTACAGAGTAACTATAGTTACAGACAGTTTGTTATAATAACTATATATTTAAAAGTATTGGTTTTGTTTGAATATTGTTCGTTTATGAGATGTTTGTTATGTGCAATTATTGATAAGTTTTTTTTTCTGTTTTCCGTGCTAGATATAACTAATATATATATATTTATTTAATAAGTTTCTTCATCATGTTTTTCTTTCTTTCAAAAAAACTTTTTTATTTTCTTTTTCAATATTTATATTCTTTGTATAGAAATACATTTAGCTAAATTTAGTAAAAGGCAGTGTTCTTGAAACCTATATATCTAGACGGTAATAATTTATCATAACCTACATTGTTATGCGAAAAATGAAAAGGGATTTTAATGTCTTAAGGTTGTGTCCTTTCATTCGTTAGCAATGTATTTGTTTTATAATAAAGGCCCCAAGATAAACATGTACACAATCTTTTTAATTAAAAAAGGCGAGACTAAACTCCTTACACAGAGCCAAATTGCGTCTAATGGAGCGTGTCCTAAAATTGTAAGCTAATTATGCAAATGGTTTCTCTCCTTTTTACAGAGACAACCTCTGTTTTGTCTCCATGTCTTTCAACTCCCGTTTCCCTATAGAGGGTAAGGTAGAGATCACAGATCCCTATCTGTCCCGATCTTGACAAAACACTTTCGCTTCGTTGACACTCATACACCTCGTCAATAAAAAATATAACAGTCTAACAGAGCGGCCTTATTGAAAAAGGGTGACTTTAGAAGCACCGAGAGTGTGTATGTTATTATATATTTATTTCTCTATACCCATACTTCTTACGTAACAAATCATGCAATGATATACTTACATACTAACTACTAGTAGTTACTAATAACAACAGCAAAAGAGAAAATTATTTAATGATAGGATGACTATCTCACATAAATGTTTATTCACTTATAACAAAAATATATTTATCGCTAAGAGCAGGTTATTCTAAGCTTAATATAGCATCTGCGCATAATCGTAAACTTCATCATTGTGTGGTAATAAAACAAGGAAGCCTCCGAAGACGGGATGTTTTATTTAGCATTATAGTTATGACTTTGTTACCTCAAGTCGTAACTTTAGGGAAACCTTTGAACACGGAACATTTCTGCCTATAAAATAGATCGCTTTCGCAACTCGAAAAAGGCGGTGCGTAGCGGACATTTCAAGAAATATGAGTTATACTTTGATCATTATCATTAGAGATTCTGAACTGGGCGTAAATTAAATTAGCGTACTACGAGTCCTGTTTAGACAAAGGCGTAAAAAGAATAACAAGTAGCCATCTGTCTTTGTAGCATTTATCAGGTGGTGACTTTGTAGAGTCTATGGAAATGAATCAAGCTGTTACTCTTATTCCAAATCAAACGCAACTAGCCCTAGTTTTTCTAAGTCTTAAATATGGGGTCTTGGAAAGAAAATCATGAAGTCTGTATGTATGTATGTATATAGATATCATAAGATAGAGATGATGTAGAAATCTTAACATAGATAGATGACATATTGAAAAAGAGTTTTGTTGGAACCTATAACCGACGAGTGTGTATGAAGAGTGTATGGAGGTCAATGAAGACTAATGGGGATCCGTGACCTTGACATACCCCGCTGTAGAGGAACGGACGTCATGTATATCTATGTATGTAGATATCAATCAATTAATTCGCCAGCACTACTATTCGCTAATCGATTCACACCCTCATTATTCCAAAACTAGGTCACTATCAACATCATGACTGGCACTTTCAGTAGCACAATTTTATCACAATCTTAGGATCGTACAAGTATCGATTTCAATCTGGCTATTAGGGCACGGGGCGTCCTCACAATGCCGTGATTGATGGACTGCAGATGACGAGGGTAAATAGGGGATCACCGCAGCCGATATTGCCTGGCTGTTTCGGAGATGTCCGGTGGCTGTTATTGCTGATAAATTATATTATTTGAAGTATAATTGGGTTGGCCAGCTGATTTGTCTAAATACAATATGTATTAAAAAATAAGTAATATTTAGTTTGTTAATGACGTAGCAAGAAGTAGTAAAAATTTGTTTGAAAATCACGGAAAAACTTAAATATTTAGAAATAACTGTTATGATGGGGTAATTCTGTGTATAATCTGTAAGTTTCTTACATAGTATATATAGTAACCGTCCTGAAACTTAGTTCTTTTAGTTTATTAAATCCTAACAAAATTTCTTACTCAATCAATTCTTTGAGCAAAAAGTATTTACTTATCTATAACATAAACTAATCACAAATTGCATTTCCTTCTTCCTGGATATTCTTTAGTTGTTATACGAAAACAACTAAAAAATCATGACAATATAAAAGTAAATAATGGAAAAGGTATCAGGTTTTAACAAAAAGCAACCTTCAGCCCTTAGCACGTGTAAGTGGTAAAAAATACCGAAGGCATCGAAGGTGATTCCTCATAAAAGACGTCTATCTATAACCGTGAAAGGCTCACTTATTATTACGTCAGCTGTTGGAAAAAATTAGCTTTGGGTTCCTTAATATAATTTACTGATTAATAATTACCTAAAAATAAAAATCTGTGAATAAGAAAAAATCAGGACGAGCTGGAATTTATTTATAATTTTTCACGTAATCAGCGCACCAAAATCTATCAGAATCAACTGTCAAATCTCAGAGGGGAGACTGTAGACCTGTGTAATGGTATCAAATGCATAATGACTACAACAAAAAAGAGAGTTCAGCATCACGATGTGGAAAAATACGTAACACTACGTCAGTAATTCACGACGTAGATGTAAATATGTTTAGAACTGTAACAACAGTCACTTATCTCTAATCTGTGACCGAAAGATAAAAATAAATACCATCGATTTAATCACGTAAAAGTGTGTGCTTTATAGATCATAATCTCTGAAATATAACATTAAGAGCTTAGCCACGAAACGGCATCATTAATTTTAAGTATTGGGTTAATAAATCTAAACAAAGCGACAGAATATTTTGTAATTCCTATCCTTCCTGTTAAATTTAAGGGAGGCTTCAACGGGATTCTGTTGGGGTATTGTGCCCTTATACAGCCTCGTATTAATCCCCTTTCCTGGTAGAGGCCGACCATAAATCCGGCTGAGCACCTCAATTGAGTATTTATCGTTTGTGGAGCGTAATTTTCCATGGCGGTGATGTTTAATAGGCTAACAAGGTCATATTACGTGCCTGTAACCCAGAAAATGGTTGATAAGGCTTTCGTCGTACGAAGGCTGAATTTAAACAGCTATTTTCGTTTACTACTAGACAGTATTCTTAAAATAAATTATGAGATAATTGTCGTAAACTGCTCAAGATATGGGTAGTTATTTCTGGTATATTAATTTTGTGTAACCTTACCATGATAGTAATGACCTAGAGAAGGTTATAAACTATAAATTTACGCGTTCTATAGTTTTGAGACACATCTTGATAAATCTTTAACTTTACTAATTTTTTATATTCTGCCGTTATTCCAATGTTAACGAGTATGTTTGTATATTCGGTCAATATATAGTTGATTGTGTATTATTAACTTTATCAATAATATTGTATAAGATAATTCGCACTACAAATACACAGTCCAAAACACTATATACCACACTACAGTAAACATATAGAAACCAATACAAACCATAGCAAAACAACGTAATAAAACTCGCTAATAATTTGCCTCCTCCAAATTGCCTTTCGAATCCAAGGAGTAATAATGTGTCATTAATTTTTCCGTGTTCATAAGAGCACATTTATGTTCTATGTATCTTTGGTTGTAATAACATTCCTCGCTAAGTTCCACGGCCATCATCTCAGCTTTGTTTCATTAATTAAACGCTGGTGTACTTAGCGTTGTGTTTTTGGTGGATTCTACTATTTTAGATGACTTTTTTGTTTATATATTTATATACATAGTTAAGTCTAAATGTATGTCTTGTTTATGTGACTTTTGTGTTCCATCCACGAATATATACCCTGAAAATTCATCACTTTTAGCCACTAATGGATATAGATGAGAACAAATTAGGAATACCGAAGTAATGGTGTCGAGATCCTAATTATTTTATAAAACGTCAGTACCATAGTCATAGTTTATGCCATGCTGTGGAGACGGCAGCTGGGTTCATTTTATCATAACTGTTGACTATTTAGGTATGACAAAAACTTCAGTAACGAAATAACTTTAAAATAAGTATAGATGATTTATAAAGCTCGTACCATAACGTGCTATACCTAAAAGGATAACAATTATATTAGTAACTAATAAATACTAGCATGAGAAGATTTACAATACAAATATATCTCTTACTTATAAATACTAGCAGAAGATTTACAAGAGACACAGCCCTAATTCGTAACGTACCTAATTATTCATATTAACGAGATAAATCTACCTAACGTGAATAATTACATAATTAATACGTTGACATTAGCTCGGCTCATATTTATTCAAATATATTCGTGGATTCGAGAGACCTAGATATTCTAAGTAGGTCTGTACACAATACTTGAAGTTAGTACTTAACTAGTTACATGCTCAAACTGCGCTGGTATTGTTAGTTTAGGCTTGCTTTCATAAGCACCTACAGAGATAGCCGAGTACAGTATCCAAACAATTTAATATTCAACATGGAATCTTATCCCAATTTCCGACATGATATTGTACTTTCTTACGACAACGTTTCGTGAAATTAAGGTTGTTTTTATACTAAAGCTATGTTAATATGTTTGTACGTTCACCATTTCTGTTTGTATAAGACTACACATACACATTATGACTTTCAACACTTTGTGTAATATAGACTTTATGTAACACTGTTTTGGTTAATTTATATGTGAAGAAATACAAAACGCGAACCTATACGCTAATCGAGAGGTCACAAATTCAATTCCCGGTGGAGGTAGAGTTAAGAACAACGCTTTTTCTCTGCTCCCTAGTCTGGTTGTTCATTATGTATGCTATATATGCATTTATTATAATAAGTATATATTTCTTAAACATATATTGTTGCATATGTATCCAATATATTACACAGAGAAGTTAATTTGTTAAATCATAATAATGTTTAAGACACTATTACAATAATTGAATTAGTCCCTTAGTAAGTTTAATAAAGACTTGTGTTAAGGGCACTTCTAAATATTATATCGTAGTAACAATGTCCTCATTTTTGTTGTGCACAATGTACTGATGCAATTAATCAAGAGAAATCTTAACGCAATATACCGGAATCTCCCTTTGCAACGTTGCTTAGCAATATAGATTTATCGTCCGAGTCGAAAACTTTTCTTATTACGTTTTCATCTAATAATTCGAAAGTTCATTACCTATTTTCCTGCCCTGAATCGAAACGAGTTTTCCATTTCCTTTGTATTCTTAGTTCTTTGCTTCTTACTGGGACTTATTTCATAGCTGAATGGCGACCCCGATACCTACTACTCGTATGGATGTTCAATAGTTTGTTTGAAAAAGCTGTATTCTTTCCTAAGTTCCTAAGCTCTTTTGCACGAGGTGTCATTTTGTATGTCACACAGGAAAAATCACGACTTACCTATCCTTTTGTATTTTTGTTTATATCGCTACGTTTGATGGATATATAACCTTTAACATACGAATTTTAAGCCCTGATCTGCGTGTAACTTTTAAAATCGTTACATCACAATCGTACAATTATTCAATTACATTTACTATTAATTTTAAGATTATGAACTTAATTTACTATTGTATTTTTCTCTCACTCAACATCATATTATTCCTCATGAAACCATAATGAAACCAACCCATTTGTTATTGTAACATGCAACTTGTGTACTATCACCGGCACAAGTTTAGTTACCAACTGCAATAAAACAGTAGAAAATCATTCCGAAACGAACGTGCAGTTGCCTAGTGTTTTCCAATTCGTCTCACTCCAAATAAAAGCGAACAAACGAGATGAGCATTGAAATTGCGTGCAATTTGTCACACTGCCTCGCATGTGGCACAGAATTTAACATTGAAAGGTAAACTTGCGCAATACATTGTTTACGCAAAGTATTGTTATTGTAAATACGCTATTTATAGTAAAGGTTATACTGTTTGTACAGTAATTATCAAAGGGCGTGTCCAGGTGTAACCTACGTTTGATTTTAAATATAAAATGATGAGCAGTACAAACAATAGGTTGTAACCGTTGCTACTAAGTCTATTTACTTATCTATGTTTTATATGAAGGACATCAGAACCCCGATAATGTACTCAAGAAGACGTTATATTTCCAAGGTTCTATCCTCCCTGAAATGGGTTAGAGCCATGTATTATTTTATGTAGTACGTTAGCATGAAAAAATAAATTAATCAAATTTTATTGAAAATGACTATTACTCGAAGTACTCAATTGTTTCTGTGACCACTTAATATATTTAATATAATCAGCAACATATAAAAGATGATTTCTTCTGATCATAGCCTAGTTATGAATCGGAGTGAAGTTACATTTACTAATTCTCATATGGTACTTTGGTGAATAATCAAAGGTTCTTGCTAATAGTACTCAAACTATAGAGTATACTTGCTATTTTACAGATTATTCATATTTATTTACGCTAAAGTTAACCATCTAAGCCATCCCACTCATAATACATATTATAGAGTGACCTTCTAACCTGTATTTCCCGACTCGTTCCACAATGAAGATGTGATGTTGCTCCAGTTCCGAATAAGCGATATCGTAAAAGGCTCCCTTCGAATGGGCCCCTTAATCCCCTTGGATGTGGGGCAGATATTCTACGGTTAACCCCCAGTTTAGCGAAGGGTAATGCAATTTGCATGAGTTTATTAAAATCACCCCTTAAACCTCATGACGACGTAGGACAATTTTAATGGAATTAAATTCGAAATTCTTAATAGCGATTTCCTGGTGTTTGATTATTTTAAAGGTTATTTATAGCTATGTAGGTAGAGTATTAAAATATACGATAAAGATTTTATAGCTTTATTTTATAATACGACACGCTTGTTATTAATTAAACAGTTTATTTTTTATGTATTTTATGGATGTATTTATTTAATTTAACTAATAATATTTATTAAAATAGTAACTAACTCTATTCACACACTTCAGTACACACCGCAAAAGAAAACGACTATGTATTCCTCATCAATCCTCACGAACATTATTTGGTACTTACAAAACATAAGCACGTAACAATAAATACATACATACACATCACGCTTGATTCCCTGTAAAAGGTTAGGCAGAGATCACGGATCCCCATTTGTCCCGATCCTGACAGAACACTTTCACTCATACACCTTACAATGAATAGTTTATCTTTAAAATTCCGTCAGTACATTCCCTGTCTACCCGCAATGACACCAGGGCGTGATTTAACACGCTCAGCCAACTTTAAGGGACATCGTCAAACTCAAAGTTTGTTGCCTAATTTGTTCTTAATTACAACTCTGATAATGCTCGAGTACCTGCAACTTTGATCATGTGAATCCAGCGATATCCACCGAGTTTAATGGACAGGCCTAATTGAGCCTATTACAAGTTTTATGGCTATTTCACCGGACTTCGCGAGTGCGGTAATGGAATTTTGGAGCTTAGATTAAAAGGTAGCTTAGCACTATGACTATTTTAAAATTTGTGACTAAATTATGCACGATTTATCTGCAAAAAGATGTTACATATACTGTGGCAATGACTACTTCACATTTACATAAATATGAATACAGTTTTTTTTCTCTATACTAAATATCTATAGACTCTTGAACATTACAGAACGGGTACATACGGAGGACTCTTGAAATAACAGTTACAGAAAATATTAGAATAGATAAGTTTAATAATAATTGAACATACGCATATAGTGAATACTCGTATATTGTAATAATAAATCTTGATTTTCAGTATTGATCTAGTCAAGCTAGTCGGTATCATGCCCTTTACATTTCCGCAGAGCAAGTTTAAGTAAATGTCATCTCATGTATTAATATACTTGTAGGATTATGAGCCAATGCAGTTTTAAAGGTCATATACTCGTTAGTTAAAAGTTTCAAATGGCAGATGCCTTCAATTTTCAAAACCTATATCATGAAGACTAAAATATACTTAAGCAAATTGTCAAGTTGTATCATCACTTCGCGAATAATAGACATGAAACTAAAATTAATTATTTATTTACACACAAACTGAGCTCACGAAAGAGGAATTCAAATTTCAGATCACCCATTCTCTAATGTTTTAAATCTTAATGAATAAAGTGCGAATCCTTCTAAAGCCTAAAGTGTGTTATCAGAACAGCCATACATAAATTACGCAGACATCCATCAATCAAAAGTTTGTTTACAAATTCCGGTGCAGCGAAAAACTTCCTCCCACCCTTATCAAAAACACGGTGAGGTTGCGTGAATAAGGCTACGAAAACACATAGAAGGAAAACACAGATTTGAGATAAAATATGCTCCGAAGAGAAAAACTTATTTGTCTGGAGGCGAGATAGATATGATGTCATACTACACATACACACACACTCTTTACTACTAGTTCTCTGTATGGACAGTCAGGCATTAGTGTGTCCATAGGGCAATTCTGTTTTTTGATTATTTATTTTGTGAGGGGTTTAATCCTCGTCATATTATTATTTATGATGAATAACTTTGTTTTCTGTATGTTTACTATATACCATTTATGTAGATACTAACTATAAAAATTCAATACAGATAACATATTGCGAAACAAATGATTTATATGAAATAATGTGTTTTTTGGTTGCAGTTGTAAATAAAAACTTCAGGTATGGATACACTGTAAAAGGTACACACATTTTTTTACCATGCAGACGCATAAAACACCATTTGCAACATAACTTGTAGATGGTTGCACATAACTCATCCGAGTAGGTCGGGAGCGCTGGCACTATTCAGAGATGTGATTAATGGAGGGCGGCGAGTGCGGGTCCGGGAGCTGGTGAGGTCCAGTCCCCGTGACCCAGATAGCGCGGCCCTCGCGGCACGGGAAGCTGCTCGTTTCCACCATGCCGACGGGCGCGGACGTCACGCGGGCGGGGCGGGCCACTCGCGGCCGCCGCTCAGCCAGTCTGCCGCCAGACGCCGCTGCGAGCACACGTCTCGATGACACCCGAGCCGGCATAATTACGCGACCCTACCATTAGTTGTGATAGTTTAGTTCGTGATACAGTGGCTTGGGCTGCAACAAAAGGTATGTATTTTTTCTAATAAGAGTGCGCTCGTTCCAAGGCCGCTCTGCAGTTATATGCAGGGCGTCACGTGAGCGCAGGCAGAGCGACACAGGCTCCTGAAACAGCACGTGTAAGATCAGCTGGTACTCATAATTCAATCTAGAGATTGCGGACGCCAAGGCTGCGTTTTGTTAACCATGTTTGTTATTACACTCGTCATGGTTTCGTTATCGCAGCGCTAAACGATGCGGCAAATGCACGTAAAAACTGTTAATAAAAAGTTCAATGGCGCTCGAAGCCTTTTTATGCAACGTTCGACGGATACCAATAATTGAATTGTACCGTGAAGGTGCAACAAAAGCGAGGCAATTAGGCATATATTTAATCGCGTGATCATGACCTACAGCTCACGACAGTGAACCATCCGCACAATTTTGCTTCTTGGCAGGTGATCAGACAGTCGCTCAATGAGCTGTGTTTACACTACGCAAAAGTAGATGTTGTGTAATATTTGTAACATTTATAACTCATTTCTATGGCAATTTGTCTTTGCTAATTTGTATGATTAGCATATGCACTCACTAGAGGACTGCGCCGCAACCAAACAGGCTTCACACGAGAGTAATATTATTCAGAGAATTAATTAAACGACATACAGTGTGTGCAGAACAGTTTTAAAACAATCACGATCTCAAAGATCGATTTATCGCACCATACTGGGGTTTAATGTGTAATTAAAATACCTCTGGCCTCTTATCATTGACCATAACATTCCCATAACCATGAGCACGTACAATAGCTTCTAATCAAATTAGTACAGTTAAATGACAAAGAACGTATTTGAGTAGAACAGAACTTGTGACATTACTATTTTAAATTCATATTAACTTATACACTTATCAGTATTCTCGCCTCTAAGGCTTCTCTATTAATAACTCACGAGTTAGAAATACCGTAGCGGATCGATCAGCTGATAAAGGTATTGATGTTCGACTGCGATGCGTTCTTAACCTTGCTACTGAGCTCCGTATTTGGCGTTGAGAAGAATAGGCCCCGAAATCATTTGACACTAGCTGAGGCCGATGCTGCGATATATTGATGTCAAGGCGATCTGTCACATCTCGGGTACGGATCGCATACTAATTGAGAGCCGCTGATAAGGAAGAAAAACAGTGTTTGTACCAACTAGCAATGCAGGCTTAGGTACACAGGTCACGTTTATCGGATTGTGTGTGGTTTTAGCACTTACTGCCGAATACGGTTGATAAGAGAGTACGTTGGCGATTTTGGAACGCTCTAATTGCCTACCGTAAAAATAGAGGTAGTTTATTTGAGCTACCGCGGTAGTTAAATAATTTGATTTTAACGCAAAATCGTCGATAGTAGCTATTTTAAATGTGGATTTTTTTTAAGTTAGTAATTAATGCGAGTTTAATTTAAAGAAAGAAAAAAAGTAAAAGTGATTTGCTAAGACCGGTTAAATAAGATATTTATCTTATATCTATGTTGTGACGTGTATATCAGTATAAAGAATAAATATTAGCATGTTCAAACAATTCGTGGGCAAAAAACGAAATAGACAAGGTCAGGTCAAATATTACTGCAATTCATCTTGTTGATGGTCAAGTGTTTTTAAGTCATGTATGACTTATTGTGATCTTGAGATCAATTGAATAAATATTGTACTATATAATAATATATATTATATTTGCAATGTGTAATATTTATGACTGTAAACAACGTAAGGGTTTGATTTATTCACGTTAATAGGTTACAAGCATAATTAAATGAACAGAATGGCTATTCGATGCTAAAATTAATTCCAGAAAACTTGATTATAAAGTAATTGAATATGCGAATAACTAAAATTACATAATTATGGTTATTATTTTGGATACCTTCTATTCACAGATTCGATTCTTGAAATTAGCTCCTTAATCCTCCCTTTTATCATGTTATAGATAGCATTTAGTATCAAATTATTTTTAGGGTAACTTTTTTAGCTTTAAGCTATCAGACCAGATACTTACATATATTTATATCTTTTAATCCCATTTCGGGGTGGACAGAACCTCGGATATATAATTTCCAAGCCAAATGTTGTGTATATATATTTAAAGATATCTACACGTTACTCGACTCGTATGAAACATTTCAATATACGTGTGTACTTCACAGAAATGATTATCTTTGCCCGTGAGAACATTTTGTCTTTGATAATTGACCGACACGGGTTTGAATCTGAAACATGTGAATAACACTGTTGACTGACAGCTGTCAACTGACAGACGTCTTCCATTTACTCAGCTGTTTAGTCATGCACGCGGATTAAAACAAACAAATTTTAAGCCTTACTTGTAATTCGTGACCGTACAAGGCAGTTTAAAAGGAGGCTTTTATTGAATTTTAAGGTCATACATTAAGCTTACAAGGCACACGAATGCTAAATATGCAAATTATTACAAGAGTTACTTATTTTCAGGCTCGAATAAAAACGTCGGTATATTAATTGACTGATTGAAAATTAACTTTATAAGTACTTATAACCGCCGAATGTATGAGTGTCAAAGCGAAAGAGGTCTTTCACGATCAGGACAAATGGGGATCCGTCTCTGCCTACCTTGTTTATATGTGAATCAGGCGTGATACACATATAAACAAGAGATCTATATTTATAACTCATTTACGTTCGCAGGTCCCATATGAATCCCATTATAATCTTAGTAGGTTTATTGTTGTAGAATGCGCTGTATAAGCGAAATGTTTGTTTCCATTAAACTTGGCACTTGGCGCATAATTGCGTATTTAGTAAACAAGCCACCGTACTATAAAGTCTCAAACTATGATTACGCATAACAAAGGAATATAGGCTATAAAATCATTTTGCAATGCAAGGCAAGCAATAAGGTAAAATGGTGGTATGACGAGCTTGTTTTATCGGTTATTGGTTAAGGCATCTATGTGTATGTGGTCAAAATATGGAAACATCAATACATAGTATAAAACAAAGTCGCTTTCTTTGTCCCTATGTCCCTTTGTATGTTTAAATCTTTGAAACTAGTACGCAACGGATTTTGATGCGGTTTTTTTAATAGATAGAGTGATTCAAGAGGAAGGCTAGACTATATATTTTATACCCGTGCGAAGCAGAAGCGGGTCACTAGTACTTGATAAAGGGAATCCAGAAATCTATACGAATCTTCCAATTTCGTTCTTGTGCGTAAAATTATAATGAAGTAACGTAAAAAACATACATATTGTATCGACATCTTAACGTACTTGTAGAATATACCAAGCTGAGATGCAACCTTTTTTACACTGCAATGGCACATATAAGAACTCATTGCGTGTTTGTACTAAAATCTGTGCTATTTATAAGTTGTATTATGCCTTCGTTTATGTCTTGTAAATGTGAAATGAACGTTTTTATTATTAGTAAAATAATACTACTGTTTTTCCTGAAATTCACTGTCCGTTTCTACACTTCTCAAAGTAGAAAAATATTCTACTGTACAAATTTACATTATAAAACAGTAACCAAGACGGTAATCAATTGTATACAATATGATTTCATTACTTATTTTAAAAACAAAGTAAATCTTATACGCTATATACCTACCATTGATTTTGATCTGACCCAAAACCTATTTGCACCTACATCTCAACGAGCAGACTCTGAGATATTCAAATTTATTCTTATCTCACATCATACTCATAACTCCGGGATACATAATTTACAGTCTCTTTCATGTAGGCTGTCGTTTGTTCAGCAGATGCATAATATGACAGATTACGTTTCCGTATAATTTACAAAATGTTTTCCTTGTAAGGCCTGCCTAAAAGTCGCTTTTGGAAACATTTTTTTAATTATATGAGAGAACGTTCTGATAACATTTTTTTGTGAATTTATTTAAATTTACACACATATTATTAACGTCCTTTAATCCCTTTCGGGGTGGACAGAACCACGAAAATATAATATCTCCTAGGTCACTAGCTCGAATATTGGGGTTATGATGTTATAATGGAACATTGGTGACAGGTTTCTGGCCCATCGCCCAATAGATATTATTTACCCCTAGTCTCTTAGTCGCCTCCTACGATATGCCGGGAAGTACGGCAGATATATGGCATTCTTTTAACGTCCCAGAATAACACGAGACCAATTTTTATTTAAAGTTCATGTAAGAGTTATTAAAACATTTCTGTAACGAATAAATTAATGTATAAGTAATAACCTAATCTTTTTCAGTAACGCCACATTTGATTAAACGAATATAGGTCATTCTCCAAATATATGTCATAGAGATAAGCTTTATTTTTTCTCCGCAACATCCTATACTCGTAATCCATATACATGCTTTGAATGTTTAATCAGATGTTTTCTGTCATCTGTCCTAGACATTAAAGACACAATAAAAGTCTTAGCGTTATACACTACGCATATTACGCACCACAACTGATATGGTTAGTAGAAACACAAAATAGATTTGATAATGAATGAACAAACTGTTGGCGCACCACTTCACACGAATGATAACAGAAAGCAAACCAAATCATCTGTCGGAACGTGATCTTACGTTTAGATATGATAACACCAAGGATTAGCTAACTCTATAGCGTAACACAATTTATTTGAACAATTCACGGCTATATTTAATACTATTTTGGAGATATGCATACAAAAATTTGTCCGTAAATCAATCTAGTTTTAATAATAATAAAAAGCGTTTTATTTAAAGCCACAAAAACATACACAATACAAAACGTTTACAATAAAAAACTTACAACTAGGGGGTATAACTTGTGCATGTTATTGTCGCAGCAAAAGGGTTCTAACTCAGCTGGGTATGTTGCGTCTGGTCTGGTTTTAGTTATTTCATATTAAAATTTCAGATAAATAATTGTCCTTTCATAATTTATTTATTTATTTAAAGATTGAACAAATAAATACACTACAGTATGTATGCCAAGTGGTATGGGATTCAGATAAATATTCTATTTATTACTGCGCAACACGACATTAAAAAGCAATAAAACAAATCTATGTAGTAAAAATTCTAGATATGGAAACCATGTAAAGTTAAACTCGTGTATTTTATAAATACTCATTGTATGGAAACTTTTTAACGCAAATATTCGAGGATATTCAATTCATACACAATAAACTTTTAAATTAGAACGTAACATTAGTAACCTCTTTTTGACTCTTAAAAATGGGGTGATGATGGTTTATTTCAATTTTCAAATATACTCGTATGATAATTACGATACGGATTTTTTGAATAAATAACAAAGCAGACAAATCAGATTTCGTTCAGGTCCTGAATATGTATCAACTGATAAGAGACCTGCTTCAATATTCTGTACTACCAGTAAGTAAACCTATAAATATAAATTCAAACGTCCGATATGAACGGGCTTTTATGTTCCATGACGGAAAATAATAAAGGTAACAAAGCGATATTTAAAGTAGGTCTAGACCGCGGCACAAACATGAAATCCTTGGGAATCGCACTCGAATCTCCCCACAGCGACATTATTTAAAATGTAACTTACTATTAAACAATCTGATTTCTAGTAACAATAGAAAATTACGATATATACGATTACGACGATATACGATTTTAGTTTCCCGTTTCACGTTTAATAAGCATTAGTTAATTAAGTTCGTATTTTAGGAATAGGTTAATGGAAATAAGTTTTAATAATCTGTGGTACATTACTATAAAATTCACAGGAAATTAGCATGTAGCAAATGTAGTAAAGAGTATAACTACGTTCTTAAGTTTTTTCATTTACATTCTCTGTATCATATTCATTTCTAAACTAGAGAAAACACTTGACATCATGTCAATATGATCTTTCATAAACCTTTTCCTAACATGACTTATTCATTCCTTTGCAACATTGGTGTATAAGTTCATATCACAATTTAACCACTGAGTAACAACTCACCGTGAAGTTTAATGAAGCATTCAAATAGCTCTCTGTTATTCCCGTATCACGAGCCTTACTAAAGGCTTCGAGGGAAACCGAAATAATTAGATGATGAGCGGAGAATTCTGCGCAGATATTATGAATATACATGTGAATTTACTTCGCTAGAACCAAGAAGCGCAAAGCTAAAGTAATACAATAATTATGGCGGAATTACAGCCATTTGGTTTCATAAATTAAGCACTTTGTGACACTACATAGAAAACTTCATAGAATTTCGATATATTTAATTTGTATATTGTGTGAATTAGAAGATTTTTCATATATGAATCATATAAAGAAAATATTATTAGGGACAGTTTTTTCTGATTTCGTTCAATGACACAAAATCGTAAAAGAAATCAGCCTTAGCGAGGACTTGTTTTTAGATACTTATAAAAATGAATTTCCGCATAACACTGGCATTCTATTACTCATTTTGCAATTTATAAGCTAATCATCAAAAAAAACAGCCTCAAAAAAGAAGGAACTAACTAAAAGAAATGTTGTTTCAACGCAGAATTGCCCGCAAAAAGATAACTGAGGATTTTATCAAGAGTCGCCAGGAAGCACTCTACAATTCTAGACAATATTTCCTCGGCTCCACATTAAGAGAAGCAATCCTCTCCATTGTAATTCACTGGGGATTGCTGAGAGCACGTCTTGAACTGGCTGAGTCCGATTTGACCCAGATATTCGGCTCCGGAGCAGATTAAACACTGTTCCTGATTGACCTGTTCCTTAGTAAACGCGCAATTGTAACGTATTCACCTTCTATGTCTGAGATTGACATCTAAGATGATTATAGATGATAGATGTTATAAATATTTATTTAGTCTTGTTTGGTGAATTTGTTATACTGCCTAGTTTTGATCGGTATCCTTATAAAAACTATGGTAATACAAATAGTTTAACCCTGGTTTATAT
The DNA here is from genome assembly GCA_030578115.1 of Leucoptera coffeella. Lineage (NCBI taxonomy): Eukaryota > Metazoa > Arthropoda > Insecta > Lepidoptera > Lyonetiidae > Leucoptera > Leucoptera coffeella. Next base: position 65,947 of record JAMBLF010001418.1, on the reverse strand, counting down.
AGGTGACATATACTCATCAAAATGACTATTTAGGTTGTTTAATGGCTTGCTATATAAAATTCTTATCAATGCCAATTAAAAACATATGTAACTTCACTGATCCTTCCTTTTCCTTCCTTTTTTATGACACTTTCAGTAACATAAAGAAGTTTGACATATTCCCTGATAGTTTTACCAAGATGTGGTTAGGCAAACTAAAAGAAATATCCTGTGCGTGATAAGACGAAGTTTGTGTAGGCTGTATCGTTTACTTAGATGCCTGGATCATACGAAAGTTCAAGGTCGTAAAACTTCCAAGGAATCCGTAGTATGAAGCCTTGTGACACTTATATGAAATTATTAGATAGAGTTTATAAAGAGAGACTTATTAAACACAAAACAATAAGGTTTATTAATAAAAGGATGTGCTTTAATAGGTTATAGCATACATACATCTCTCCATTATATTCAACTGTACCAATTGAAATAAACTTGAAAAAAGAAAACCAGTTCTGAGACAATAATACCCATAATATTAGTTTTTTCTTAACTTTTATAATAATTTAAAGGTTAATCATTCTTGTACTTTAACGTTTTTCGTTTTAAAAATAAAAGAAAGGCATTACATAACTAAATTAGGGCATTAAAATCGTAACCATTAACTCTGTAATAAGAATATTTGTATAATAAGTCTCCTGCCCGACTTTTGCCTAAAATTAACCTTGGTGGCGGCTAAGGTTAAGAGCCTTTCAGTTATTCTTTGCCTTTTATTGCCTTCTGTCACGTGATGGCATGATAGCTTCATTGCATGGTTTCTTGTATAGAATTTACGCGTTTACTACAGCACTAAAAAAGCGTACAAACCAAATTTATTTTCAGGTGAAACTTGGTTCTACAAAAGACAGATTTTTATCTGCTTGATGCTATTATTATTTAAAATACTTAATAACAAAAGTTTACTCTTTTTCTCATTATAAGTAAGCCTATTCCTACCTCTTTGTTTAACATACAATTTATAACAATTAATTACATCTTGAAACGTTGCGTACTAAAATAGATTACAACAACATTGTCTTACATACAAACTACCCATCATAAAAATTGATTTACAAAACAGATGACACTCGCATAAACAAATGCTCGCTCTAACTCATGACGCAGGCAATTAGTAGAACCGAGTGACCGACTAGGAGCTGCAGTAACCTTGCCAATGTCACGGACTTGATTATAGAGTGCCATTTGTCTGTCACAGTCTTTTGTCACTAATGTCAGCTCATTGAGTGCCTACAATTTATGGCTGAAAATGATTTTGAACGCTCGGACGCAGCGCCTTTCAAACTCACTTAGCGGAGGTTAATATAAACATAAGTGCATATAGGTACTGGAATCTTACTATTGTATAAATGTTCAAATATTCTTTTCACGTTCTTTTATTGTATTTCTAATTTCAGTATCATCATTATAATTCATTTATCAAAAATGATTTGACCTAATTAATTTGCCTACTAGCTTAACTTCGCTACTATATCTATACAAATAATTACGATTATAATCTAATCTAATTACTATATCATATCTATATATAGTATACATTGGCTAGCATCTATACAAGTAAACGAACGCTCAGTATTTCTCGTATAAATAATCGCGTACGTTGCACATTGATTGGCACCTGTAACCCATTATCCGATCAATACAAAGACTATACGTCTATCGAGACTGTTTGAGCCATTATAGTCTGGTCTCGCGATAAGAAGGCCCTTGATGACGTGAAAGGTCAAGCCCGTTGGCTGGCACATCAATGTCACGGTCCCATTCATCGTATCGTTGGCACAGAGAATACGTGGTGCGTGACATAGTTTTTCGTTGCCATATATTTTTTCCCACGTCTTGAGGTGACCACGAGTCGTGATTGGTGTGCCAGTAGGGATTATCAGCACTTTTTAGAATAACCTATTTACGCGAAATGGTGCTGCTTATGATAAGGTTTATCGGTGACACAATTTCAGTTTTTTCGACGTACGGTTTTTAATCACTCTTAAACATTTTTGCTAAAATAGTTTTAACTTAATTTTAACAACTTTCTTAACATATAACGAACTCTTAAACATTTTTGCGAAAATTGTTTTGACTTAATTTTAACTAGATTTTTTTATCACACCTTATAATATTTATAACATTTCTTATTCAAAAACGTGAAAGTACCTATATTCAAAATTAACGAAACTTACAATTTAAAACCACAATTTTTTACAGTTTACAATTACCACAATGCAAACAAGCGTCATTCAGCACAAATTGAACTTAATATCCTGCCCGTACAGAGAACATACAAACGATACAACTACGTTAATACACTACGTTGTACGTTTTATGAATAAACATTAACGAAGAGCTGCCTAACCAGTCTGCTGCAGAACGTCGGAACAAATCATGCAATCACGACGATCTCATTTATGCTTGCCCATTCGTATCACAAACGAAATTATACCTAAACTGCACTGGAATACCTAAATAAGGTTTTGCTGGTGGTTTATCTAACTGACAATGCCGATTAATGAATGGATCAAATTCTGTAAACGTGTTTGTGACGTGTCCCAAATTGAGACCTTTCTGATATTGTGTCATAGGAAATTGTATACTATAAAGCAACTATAGTTACTGTTATAAATAAATACAGCTTTTCTTATTTGTTTATTTTATCAAATGAATATATGTGGAAAAGGTGAAAGGGCTGTTACGTAAAGGTTAAATAGGTGTATATAAGTATGAATTGTTATGTTGACAGTTTATAATTAAGTCAATTCAGAAAATCACTGTATGTTTGTGATTCTAAATTAAATAATCAAAATTGCGGTCTAATTCAAGCAACATCAAATTTACTCTCCTATATTACGATATACAAAATGTATGCCGTAACTATAGCCTTAAATTGATTACAATCTTGCCTAAACCCAAACATATGACAATCCCCCTGAATCATGTCACCTCCTAACCCATATCTGACTGGAACCCACAAATAAGCCGCCAAGATAGAATCAGTGTAAGCCAGTTAGCATGACAGATAACTGACATATTGGATGATTAGGGCAAATGTAAACTAACAGAGGATGTCCTCACGGCATCCGCGTTCCCTCTCATTCACTACTCAGGGATAAATGGAGTCGAGTAATTGAAATGCAGCTCTGAACTGGCTATCATGTTGCCGTTTTTATATACATACATATATAATCACGACCTTTAATCCCTTTCGGGGTGGACAGAATTTTGAAGATATGAAAACATCTCCTTGATCACATTAGCATGAATATTGGGGTTCTGATGTCGCTAGCCTATCGCCCAATAGATTCCACACACCCCTAGTCCCTTAATCGCCTCCTACGACATGTCGGGAAGAACGGCAGCTAGTTAGCATTCTTTTTCTTCCCAGATTAGCAAGGGATAGGTATTTATATAAAGTTAATGTAATGGCCTGTGGGTTAGTTTACGACATAAACAGTAATGAAACGATGGTTTATTAACTACGTGGTTATTGGGTGGTATATAGTATTATATTTATTTAGGAAATGCAAAAGTGCTATTTAATATTACTATTATAGGACCTTGTTATTTATTTTGTATCTCTCAATTCTTACTGTAACCGACACTAGATAATCTGCCTATTGGACTCTAACTCTAATAGTTGCATATTCTTGCAAAATATTCGCTATTGCTTCATTTTCATTTTATTTTTTATAAAATATCTATAAATATAGGACCATCAGTACCTAAGTGATACTGAAATCATTATCATTCTGGGTAAATGTAACGATGAGTTGCAGATTTAGTGTAACAGTTTACTTGTGTAACAACAGTCATATGCATATAAACTACTTTTTTTGTAATGAACAACATAATACGCGGTTAAAGCAACTTCAATGTAATAAGTAGTTAAAGGCAAAGGATTAAATGAACTGTGTACAATAATTTATTATATTACAATTGTAGTACACTTCAATAACGTTAACCATTCACAGTAAATATGCGAGAAATTCACGTAATGCGTAACAGTTAATCCGTCATTTGTTTGCCCATTAAATATTTTGCAAAGTCCAAAATTGCTCATCGAGAAAAACAATTACACCCATTATCTTTTCTGTGTAGACAGCACACAAAGCGTCACATTAGCCCATCTGAATCAACAGAGTATTTGATAGCAGGGACGCGTATTATGGAGGAATAAAGGCCTTATTCCATTCTCTTATGGGATTAAGGCTTAGATGGACTTTTTGGTTCAGTGTACAGATGGCTTTAAAACCTGTGTAGAAGGTGGTAGAATCTTCTTTATTACATACATACATACATACACATCACGCCTGATTCCCTGTAGAAGGATAGGCAGAGATCACGGATCCCCATTTGTCCCGATCCTGACAGACCACTTTAGCTTCGTTGATACTCATACATCTTCTCATACACACTCGGCGGTTATAGGATTAATTAAAGGTAAAATAGGTTTAATGAAGAAATAAATACAGTTTATTTCATCGTGAATATAGATATTTTTATTATTATTATATAATGCATAATTAGAACAAAATAATTCATAATGTGAATATTTCGATTATTATGAAGCTTACTATCTATATTTCGCGGTAATAGAGATTAATGCTATAGACATACATTATTAACTATAAATTAGTAGAAATTTAATCTTTTCACACACTATTAGTAAGCATGATACATCATTATACTTTATCAGTAGAGTAATCTGCTTGTGACAGGTGCAGGTCACCTCACGTCACAATAACTGTTGACTGTAGTTTTTCCGTCACACGATATTTGCACTAACTATCAAATAAAGGCCGTTCGAATTACAATGGAAGGCTTTACAAATTAAACTGTACCAGATAGGAGTAAACTGTACTTCCGCTTTTAATTTGTAGGGTTGAAAGACTCAGTTATTTAGATAGAGCTGTGCTGGTTCCAACATTGACTTATAGTCGTGTAAGTTGGGTTTGGCAAAAGAAACATGAAAAAAGAATCAATGCCGTCAAAATGCGGTCACTGAGAAGCATGTTAAAAGTGACATTGAATGATAGAATAAAAATTAGTGTGATAAGGGAAGGTTGCGGTTTGAAGGAAGATTTAGTGTCTAAGATTGAAAAGGGCATGCTTCGACGGTTAGGTATCACATGTTATGCGGATGAATGATAGCGGATTGACAAAAGGAATATATATGAGTGAAGTGGAAGGGCGGTTACGTAGGGGCCGACCTAATAAGATATAAAACAGTCAGATAGACGCTATATTGAAAAAGGGTGACGTTAGGAGTACCTATAACCGCCGACTGTGTATGAGAAGATGTATGAGTGTCAATGAAGCGAAAGTGGTCTGTCAGTATCGGGACAAATGCGGATCCGTGATCTCTGCCTACCCCTCTACAGGGAATCAGGCGTGATGTGTATGTATTATTTAGATATTATTAATATATTGTGCGTTTACCCAGAGCGTGCACAAATGTCAAATTGACAAAAACTTCATTTTACGTCACACAAAAGAAAAAACAGTAAGGTCAGCAAAAAAGGTACATTTAAAAAAAATGTTTTAATCAGAATTGATATTGTCGCTTGCGTCACTAGAAGTCCATTCATCAGAACAGGGCCCTTACTCCACTAATTAACTTTGACAGCCACTCAACTGCGTCGCTATAGCGATTCTTCTGCGTCTCGGCCGTAAAAGTGCCACTCTGCTAATATTTTGACAGCCACACTTGTGCCTTAAGAGCGAGTCAGTGGTACTTAAATGGCACTTCAGTGGCCACTCAAGTATGGAAATGTCAATAGTGGAGTACGAAATATAAGGATATTGAACTGACATTGACTGACGTTTCGTTAGTGGAGTAGCTTTTTTTGTACTTCAGACGCAGATGTAGTTCGATAGCCCCTCAGTGACCAAAATTTGTTAGTGGAGTGCCAAAAGTTTCAAATTACGGCCACTGAAGAGCCACAATATCGATACTGAAGTAATATTGTGGCTAAAATGAATTAGTGGAGTAAGGGCCCTGCTTTCTTCACCTGAAAATAATATGCAAAATAATGTTTTTGAACTCAAAAACCAGGAGTTAATATTAATATTTAAGCTAGATTGACATTTTTGTGGCGCATTTTTTTGTTGACCTGCTGACCATACAATATGATGTCATATAAAGTCATTGTCATTTTGACTTTTGTGCACGCTCTGAGTGAACGCATAATACCTAGGCATAATATGACTATATTCCACGTTACCAAGCCGTATAACTTTTGAAACGTAGCCAATCCACATCAAACAAAAGTTATAAGATCGCATATTCGAAAAGCTGGAATATTTTGGCAGGAACACCGGATAGAGACGTTATGGCGACATCTCGTGCCGAAACAAGGAAGACTTTAGAATAATCTAATATGTAGCTGTATCCTGAATGCAAGGGAATCGAGTAACGTACGTTTGACTGATATTAGGAAACGTATGGCGTCTATACAGCATATTTTACGTAGAAAGGAAGTATGTTGTATAATGTGGTAACTTTATTCTATTACTACAAACCTAGGATATGCCAATAGTTAATTCTTGTATAATAACACGATACCTAGGTAATGCATATTAAGAAAAAATAACACGCTTGAAGTGAATTTTACACATTTGACGTAAATCAATCAATCAATCAGCCTATGTCAGTCCACTGCTGGACGTTGGCCTCCCCGAGAGTACGCCACAAAACTCGATCACTCGTGACCCTCAGCCAACTAATACAGCGACCTTTTATTATTATTATTACGATTTGACGTAAAATGAAACCTTAATTTTCATGTTCAATTCTATCAACTTCATTAACCTATCTTTTCATTGTTTCAGATTAAACCCACGCATAATAATCTTCAGATAATATAAGGATATCAAAAAGGTAATATTTTTTTATCTGTTAAGCCTATATCGTTCAAAGAAGGTCCCTGTTATAAGAGAACTTTTTTATAGCGTCGACATCTGCCTCTTCTTAAGTAATGAAAGCGGAAAAAAGAACATTTTGGACATAATTTTAACTTACTTTAACTTCTTTACGTTTGATTAAGTGCAATCTAAATAAAGCTATTTGTTGAGTACGTAGATTGTAACTATATAGAAAAATATCAAGATAGAACCATGTTTTAAGATTAAAGTAAGAATTATAGTAATGGCTATAGTTAGGAATCGACATTACTGTTGGGGTTTTTTCTGAATATACTTATAAAAAAGCCAGTCTCCTCTATATATTTCTCGATCGATAGTCTCTGCCTTACCCGATACAGAAGTGGAGGCGTGAATATATGTATAAATGTACGTAAATCTGTTCACAACACAAGATTAATAGAATCAAAATGATGCGTAAGCGAACTAGGTAACCGAAATTACAGATACGTAAATTAGTTTGTATGTAATGAATTTTTTCAACTATTTTCTTTTTGGGTATAAATATAAAGTGGTCACCTGACTGACAACGTCGTGTCACACCTCGTATTTTGGCACACCTACCGGGTAATGACGCGACTCATTTTTTAAGATAACAGCGTGCGTAATTGTTTCGTTCTAAATCTCCCTAATCCCTCGTAGATTCCAGATTCATGTTTGTGTCATAGAAAACTGTTCTTTTAGCTTCAAAGTTCAAACTACATACATATCATACGTATTTATTGTGTATGTAAAACTTATTCACATTATATACACTCATAAATATGTATTGTATTGAGTAGTAGTTGCACAAAATAGCAATAGGTAATCATTTTAGAGTTATAACATTGATATTTTCTTACCTAGTAGCAATTTAAACAGCCTTTCTAGTATCGATACCGCCTACGTACATTCCTTAACAAACGCTATTTTCCCTCATAAAGGACGTGAGATGAAAAATGTGCGTCCAGAACTAGTAACAACACACTCCCGGCCCTTCATAACACAGCGAGCATCAATCAAGAATTTGCTCTACGCCTTTGATGTGAAAAAATCGGCATATAAGCCTTCCTCGTAAATCATTATTGGAAAGCCTTTCTCCGACGGAATTTTATATGAAAACTTTCGTCCATGATTTTTTATGAGAAACTTTAGATGTAAATTAGTAAATGTACGCGCTATTATTTGTTGTTTTCTCATATTTGCGAAGCAATAAGGATAAGGAGGGAATAAGGAAAACGGGTACCATACTAAGTCTATGGCTCCATGGTAGGTACGGTAATAGATTCGGAACCGTCATACATTTGGGGGACACAGATTTTCTGATAATAAAATAGAGAAGCCGAATTCTTGTCACGTCGCAAAAACTGTTTTTATATTTGTAAAATATATCTACATACTTCAAGCGCGTCACCTCTGTTTGAATGAAACCATAATATCAAACCTAAAATGAATAATGAGTAACCATAAAAGAATGATTTTAATGAAATAAGATCGTTATTAAAACTCTTTAGTAATTTCACAATACATATTTTTGTGTATGTAATAAACATATCTTAGAAAGGTTAAAGAAAGTAATTGACTTAATTAATAATGGTTACCATGTAATAACAAATTAATACAAAAATGTGACCATTATTTTCCCATTGCTGTATTATAATCTTATTACAAGTATTTAAATATTAAAATCTTCGCTTCCATTATTTCCAGGAAGCACCTATATCTCTATGAAACCTAATACAGCGATCAATGAATTACGCAGAGTAGACCATATAAATATCCAATTAGTAATTTTATACTCGATATAATTGGATTGGTTTTATCGGGCTCACATAAAAGTTTGTAAGATTACAACAAAACACTCGCGTAGTTATCTCTGACGTCATTCGTTGGCAAATACACGCACTTTGGTGTAGTTCGCAGACTATTTGTAAGGTTTGGAAAACTATAGACAGGCTTGTTTACACTGCTATTATACGGGTGATACTAATATTATTCAATAGGTGCTGTAATTATTAAGTCATGTCTTTTGATCAATCAATTCGATTCTTATTGTACTCAAAAATGAATAACATACCGTGGGGTTTTCAAATTATTGAATGAGATAATACATAATTGTAACTTTTGGGACAGTTTGTATAAAAACCGATCTCTGATTGATTTGCATATAAATACGACATTTATTCTCATTTACATAAGTCACTTAACTCTACCTTTTCAGTCCAAATATACAAACTTGTACTAACAAATAACTGAAAATTAGTGTCCCCAATAATGAAATTAATTAAGTCACGTACATTCCACGTTGGCATTTGTCATTTATTACAATCAATGCCAGGCTGGCGCCTCAAAGCCTTCAATCTCACTCGCGTCGACATTTACGCGTTTCCTATAATAAGAGGCAAGTGTTTCTTCATTTTACATGTACGTCACATACATCGGAAAATAAAGCGTTTTCGTCGGAACGGCGCGTCACTTTATGGGGTACTTTCATTCATAAGGGGTAACCCCCTCCCCTAAAGCCTCCCCAAGGCTGCTAATAAGGGCCGTGACGTCACAACCCACCGACTCACAATTAGGCTCTGACCAGGTTTTGTAAATAGCGACTTTGTCACCGAAAACGAGGCGGATAAAAATACCTGTTAGTTTAAATAAGTTAAGGAATCGAATGAATATAATATGGTCGTAAAAAAGAAATTTATATAGTAGTGTAATTAATTTTAAATATTCAAATTTTATAAATGTTAATCAGAGTAAACTAATCATTCAGCTATCGTTATTAAACGGTAATTTTGATTTCATGTTGTATTTTTAAAATAGCATTGCTTACAAAATTCCAAAATGTCATAAGTCAAAAGGTTATCAAGCGAAATTGAGCCTTCTACGTATTCATAGAGGTAACATGAGTTACAATTTTCCTACATCACAAACACAATTGATTATGTTGGTCACGATATGCAAACACTAGGAGGATTCACTATCACGCAGTCGTTTAGTTTCGATCCAAACCAAAACATATGAAATAAAATTCAATTTATTCTGAGATACAACACATTTAACCCAGATATATCTAGTATTAAATTTATATATCTGTTTAATTCCAAGTATAGCTACCGCCATGCTAAGTAACAATCGTTTAAATAAAGTTAAACCGTTTGCTGAATCAACCCTGTTATTTAGTATGTGAACATTTGTAGAGGCAATGCTAATAACAGAAAATTGTAGTAACAAGGATGACACGATGATACAAGCGAGGTAATGCGTTGTATAAGTTATAACAGACTCAAAATTAGAATACTGGCGCTGTTTGGAACGACTGCCATTTACATATTGACACTTACATTATTGGGTGCGACCTAGTTGTTCTGTCAATTCATATCCGGCCTATTAACGCAGCAATCTTTGTAAAAACGGAACAGAGGTATAAACAACAATCTGTCAATAAAATTGTATATGATGCCAAAGTTTTACGTTGCTTAGTAATACTCGCTAAGTTTTGCTGTTAAAAAATCTCTTATTTGAAATTTATGTCGGAATATGTATTTATTTTTCAATTGCATATAAGTATAATCAAGATGTTTAGTGTGTCAAACTAGTTACTTTTAAGTTATCCGTCAATATCTTGTTAAGACCCCAATATTAATGCTATAAAGTTACCTAGAAGAGATATCTCCGAAGTTATATCCATTCCAAACGGATTAAAGGACGTGAATGTATATATATATATATATGTACGTGTATTCTGAAGTGGTACTGTAGCGTTCTCCCTTAACAAGACAAGGAATTTTCTTTCAGAGGCTTTCGCTCCAGAGAATATAAATAGTTGACAACTTAGTGCTTCCTACAAGTTCAACATAGTTTAAACGTGGTGAATAGAAAAGACCTTACATATCTTAAGGAAACTAGGTCGAGAATAACGTGATAAATGAAGTTTTCCTTTCTTTTGTTCGTGAACTAATAATACGAATTAATGCTTATTCACCAAAGGCATCGGAATATTTATTTTGTTAGTTTAAAGTATGGTAACTCAGAAGCGTACAACATTTCAAAAAAGGATTTTTTTTTACATACTTACTAGTACATATTTACATACATATACGCGATAATAAAAATACATAAATAACATTTGATACGGTACCGCTATTGTTTACTTGTTGATCAAAACATTTGTTGGAAAATCAATTTTACACGCCCTTTCACGCTACTCGACTATGTTTTTGGATAACCAGGAAGATAGTATTATACTCGGCAAAAGAAAATCACATTAAATCAACACATTCTACTCTACCATATAATATGTATTCTTAATTTGATCGCAAAACTTCGTTTGGTTGTTCGATTATTACATTAAACTGTATAAACCCAAATAGAGTAATTACAAATTTTTATGAAATGAATTAAATATGTAACTGTATGAAAATGAGTATACTTCTTCGAAAAACTTCCATATTCAAGATTTTTCCACGAAACCTCATCCAATTTCAACTAGACACAAAAGGCAGAATTATTAATACGTTTTAACAGTCCAATTTAATATCCATTTGTAGTGACGAAGGGAAATTTCGTCATTAACTTATTCATTCATTTATTCACTAGATGGCAGTAACTACGCATTCTGTTAGGGGCGGAACCTTGACACATATTAATGTAATTACTTACACCGTGTTTATTAAGTTTGTACTACATACTAGCACTCTACGTACTTTATAACAACCTACATACGCCATTTTATGACGGATTAATTCAGTTTGGAATATATATCCTTGTTATTTCACGAGTTGTGTATTCACACTCCCTTTATATTGTGACGGGGTAGGCAGAGGCTGGGATGCGAAGCCTGGATTTCACTAGAAAAACTGCACCTAACGTGATTGGTAGTGAACCGTATTGCAGTAACCTATTCCGAGGGATAGGCAGGTTTCCTCACGATATTTTCCCTCGCCGTTGTATAAAAACGTATATGTAAATCGTGAATTCTTTTAGAGGACATTTTTCCTTTATATTTTATTTACGTACCCTTTATTATTTCGGTAAACTATGATCCCGATGATCTTTTCAGGATGTTTCCTTGTTCCTTAAGTCGGATTTCTTTGGAAGATCAAAGCCGAATCCCTGGAGGCTTTCCCATTGTACTTTATTCAAACGCCGACCTTGTTTAGTTTTAATAAGAAGCCTTTACTTGAGCCCAGACATTTTAATGATATTGAGATTTTTGTATCTGTATTAAATCGTGTTTGGTTCACCTTTGTTACAGATATTATACGAGTAATATTATTTAGTATGTTTATTTATTATATATCTGTCTGTAAAAATGTATTTTTACGACTAGGTATATATTATTATTTTTTATTATAGTTTGTTTTGGTAAATAGTATGTCTAATATGCAAATTAAGAAATTAATAATTCGTTGTCTACTGCATGTGAAATGGTATCGCTGGAATGCTAATATGTATATAGTTAAAATTATGAAAGATATGTACCAACCTAAACTATAACAGTTTAGATCATGTAAGATAAACCTTATAAAAATTACTATAATTCCTTAGAGATGCATATGAATGAAACTGAACAAAACCGAATTTAGATCCACAAGGTTTTTACCAAGAGTTGCCACATCCATCAATCAAAGTTGAGCTGGCCAAACTGTTCTAGATAAAACTTGTTACAAGACCATCTAATCTCACAAATGCGAGATAAGGCATGCATCAATCATTCGACATCATGCTTCGCCGAGATAGATAGAAGAGTGAGTTTTTGCAAGACTTACACTGTGTACACTTGTCTTGTTTTTGGTGTGTGCTTTAAAATAGTAGGTTTTGTAGGTAAGTGACAAAGATTGAATGGTTTTCCATTTGTGAGTTACTGTTTTTACTTGTATATTGATTCAGTGCTTGAGAGCTTGTTAAAGTGGCAAAATTAATGGCGAGATAAAAAGAAAATTTAATGGCAAGAATTTGCAAATATCAATTTAAGTATATACGTTAAATTAAGTACTCATATTTTCTTCGAATGATTCAGTTCTCAGTTACCTTTTTAAGATTAGTAACTGTTACCTTGATATTTTCTTTCCGGTTTTTTTTTATTCTTATTCATGTTCTGAAATATAACCAAAATATATCTGAAACAATATCTTAGTAAAAAACAAATTGTAAAACAACATTATTTTTATCCGATGCACATTTAATGCATAGTGAATATCTATCTATTTCCTCGTCTATTTCCCTACAGTGAGGTAGTCAGAGATCACCGATCCTCTTTTTTCGCAATCCAGACTAATCACTTTCGCTACATTGACTAGACATACTCATACTACATTATACTCATACTCGCCGATCATAGGAAGTTCTAACATCACCATGGTGTGTATGCTGAATTTGATACTAGCAAATACCGTAGGCAGTACACACGTACAATTTCAGATAACCCAGTTCCATTATCTTGTAATGTCGCCTAAACAACAGGCTGTTCTGTGAAAGCCCATTAGCATAATAGAGCGGCAGACTTTGTAGATAACATTTAATTTTCATACTAATGCTGCGGCGGATAATTTAACTGTGACATGGTTAAATAATGTGTAAATATGCTTTTGCTGGAACGAGCTGGTTATGAGTTTTAACTGCCTGTTTCCTCATGTATAGAGAGACGTTTAAGTACAAGATTATTGTAAAATGAGTTTTGATTTATTTTCTTTATTAAGATCTAAAATGTAATGTATATTGCACCGCTATTATCTCTTGCGAAGCAGTCAAGATTTGCGTATTACGCTTGCTTAAGATTTCAAGATCTTTTATCGATTTTTATCATTATAACTTAACCTTACCTTATACTTGTATATAAATACGTTTCTATACGTTTTACATTTAAATGTATTAAATCGATGATAGCTACCTAACAGTAACTACGGGGTTTAATAGGGTAAGTCGAAGGCATTGTTAAGGATTCATTGCAATGAATTAGAGAGAAGGGGAGACGATGTTGAAAATCAGCGTAAAGTCATTAATCTTTCGACATAATACCAGAACGACCCTAAAGGTGCTATAGACACTCTTGAAATTTAAAAACTTATATTTTACATAGAATTTTTCTCCGTGATTCGACTAAAAAAACCAACCACCCTTGTGTAGTAGCAAAAAGTACAAAGAAGAAAACTTTCGAAGTGGAGTCGAGGTATTTTATTAAGCTATAACTATTCATCAGTATTAGTTGCAGGAGTGTAAAACTCAGATAGATGACTCGGCACTGCTAGCTTCAGACTATTAGGGTTAGAGCAGAAGATTTACTTCGTAAAAAACTAAGGCAATGTGTAAGGGACGTAATTGTTCATTACCTTACAATGTCGGTTTAGATTTATAATAAAATATGATGTATAATAATCATTGGCTATTAATTAAGATACGACATAATATTAATTAGCCTAATCCTTAAAGTTTGCGTAAGGAAGAAAAATTAAAGCACATTTGATTTGTTGTAAATTCAAAATTAAACATAATTATATTCACTTAAAAACAATTCAGAGACGTAGACGTAATAATTTCAAACATTGAGAGAAAACTCGAAATATGCTAAAAACGTCAAACGGCAGTTAAATTGAATATGGCGTCAATAAAATGGAGCCATTAACAACGTCCCCGCATTTTGGGTTCGTCCTTCCCAAAATGAATCAATGTCAGACACGCCTAGACGTTAGGTATCAATACTCTTGTCCTAAGTCTGCAGACAACTTGTGGCTTAAGGGCTTTCCAGACTTCAGGTTAAGACTAACCTAGTTTGCCTAGAATTGGGATTCCATTTTATGGATCAAAAGGATTGCTTGAACGGGCCTGTCTCGTTCACATTTCGGTTTGACGGGATTCGAGCAAAAAGGTTGTAAGATATTTCGTCTACGGTATTCAAAGCTTTTTGTTATTAGGCTCTAGAAAACGTGTATGCAAAGTGTACTGAAAATAGGACTACGTACGTCTAAAAATAAATCTTTGGTCAATATGTACACGTTATGCTTTAGACAATGAATATAAGTGTTAGAGATCCCGCCATATAAATTGGCAGTTGGGGGCGTCGCCACAGTCGCGTAATTAAGTGTTACCAGTAAACACGCCAAAACTAGCACTCACTGTGCCATACGGCTCGATACATTATAAGTTTCATTTGTAACGGTCTTTGGTTGCAGAGCTATAAACTCAAATAAAACAAATTAATATATCAAAGTCAAAGTATGTTTATTTAAAATAGGCCCTATCACAAGCTCTCTTTGAGTGTTATCTTATGATCTAAGTATAACAACAATAAAGATTATTATTTTTATAATTAACAAACATAAAGATTAACTTTTGACTTTGATATATTAATTTGTTTTGTTTGAGTTTATAGCTCTGCAACCAAAGACCGTTACAAATGAAACCTATAATGTATCGAGCCGTATGGCACAGTGATTGCTAGTTTTGGCGTGTTTACTGGCAACAGTGAATTATACAACTGCGGCGACGCCTCCATCTGCCATAATATATTCAAAATAATAAATATCACAAGCTCTCTTTGAAAGTTATCTTATGATCTAAGTATAAATTAAAAAAACTATTTCAAACATGGCACTGAGCATTGTCTTTACATATTTTTTACCGAGGTTAGATCAGCGGAGACCCTAGCTTGGAGAAGAACTAACAAGAAACTCCGGAAATCAATTTATTATAATCACCCTTAACAAACATAAAAATTACAAAGAGTGGGCAAAAAATACAACGCTGGTAATACTAAATTTACCTTTCATACAAAATAACACGCAATGGCGGAAACGTCAAATTTAGTTCCAAGTTTGGCTAGAGATCCCGCCACATAAGGTGGCAGTATTGAGGTTTCATTTGTAACGATCTTTGGTTGCAGAGCTATAAACTCAAATAAAACAAATTAATATACCTAAGTCAAAAGTCAAAATATTTTTATTCAAAATAGGCCCTATCATAAGCTCTCTTTGAAAGTTATTTTATGATCTAAGTACAAATTAAAAAACTATATATTGACAAAAGGAATATATATGAGTGAAGTGGAAGGGCGGTTACGTAGGGGCCGGCCTAATAAGACATATATGTAACAGTCAGATAGACGCTATATTGAAAAAAGGTGACGTTAGGAGTACCTATAACCGCCGAGAGTGTATTAGAGAATGTATGAATGTCAATGAAGCGAAAGTGGTCTGTCAGGATCGGGACAAATGGGGATCCGTGATCTCTGCCTACCCCTCTACAGGAAATCAGGCGTGATGTGTATGTATGTATGTAAAAAAACTATTTCAAACATGGCACTGAGCATTGTCTTTACATATTTTTACCGAGGTTAGTTCACCAACCATTTCGGCTGCTCAAGATGCCACGTCATGAAGACCACGACCGCTCTGATAAGAGCGTAACGATTGAGAAGAAGAAGTTCAGCGGAGACCCTTGGAGAAGAACTAACAAGAAACTCCGGAAATCAATTTATTATAATCACCCTTAACAAACATAAAAATTACAAAGAGTGGGCAAAAAACACAACGCTGGTAATACTAAATTTACCTTTCATACAAAATAACACGCAATGGCGGTAACGTCAAATTTAGTTACAAGTTTGGCTACTGCCACCTTATGTGGCGGGTACTCTAGAACTAGTTTTTAAAACTCAGTAACTCTATGGCCTATTCTGACCTCCCATCTTATGATACAGGGGAAGTCAGAATAAAATAACGTACCAAATGACACTTGAGTTTTCAACATAAAAATGTACTAACACATACACACACTTATGATAAGGCATAACTTAATAAAAACAGTTAAACTCAGCTAGCATTATTGATCGCGACTTTACTAGTTCAACAAATTAGTGTTGTTATGCTCTAGTTTATTTATAAAAATATCGATCGATTTTCTACTTCATTTAACATCGATAACTGTCACTTTTATGTTGATTCCAACTTGAACAAGGCTCTGAAATCGTGTCACACCATATTCAACCGTTAAAACTCGAGCAGCTTATATCTTTGTTAGACACCCAGCCCTCGTGTCTGAAAAGTTTTCTGCGCAATCGTTCAGCTGTTGAAAATTACCTTCAATAGAAACACTTGTACATAAGCACGCCTCACTCCCATTAAGACTGACTCTTGAGCGTTTATCGTTCATTTAAAGAACAATAAGGATGCCTGAATAATCGTCCATTCATTCAATACTGAGAATTACTTTTTTATGTCACGCAAAATTAAAAGTAGTTTAACTCTCTTATTTATTCATTTCCGGATAATTTAAACAAAATATTGACATTTGTGGAATGAAAATACAATTGTCTGATAACGATCGAAACTGCAATTTGATTGGCCAATATAATAATAGTGTGGTCTCCAATTAAGTTATTCCAACACTATAATTCGTGTGTCACATAAATGGCTGTATCGGCTTATCTAAAATTGAGTTTAATAACTGTAGGTACCTTGGTGACCCATTGTGGGGTGACACTTCATAAAATCGATTTCACCCATCAACGTTGGAGAACCGGTGAAAATTGTAAAAGTTTTTATTATACCATTACACCCGGTGTTAGCTTTCAACAGAAATGTCCCTTTTAGGTGTAGGTGGATAATTTAATTTACCTTTTTAGCGTACCTTTAGCAATATTGTTTATTTTTAAGATACGTAGTACGACCAAATTAGCATTAACTTTTTCTTACGTTCTTTATTATATTTCTATTTAAAAATACTGGAATAAACTCTTAATGTTTACTGTTAATGGTACTTCTATAGAAATGGCTCTAAATAGTGAAGTAAATCCACGTACATCCTGAAATTTCAATACGATAAGCCATCTGGATGTAACAATGATATTGCCGCAATTAAATTAGGCAAAACGTGATCACTGCTATCTTATTGGTGTACGCATGTCGCATTTTAATGGCCGGCTTTATGTGAGAGCCAAATATACGTGTTCATACATAATCCCCAAAGGACTAAGTTTACCATACCTAGGATATATAAACCACCTTCAGAATCTAGTTTATGGCATATGAACTAGGGCCCAAGTCTACAAATGCGTTTTGGTAAAGTTGGTAGTGGATTAGCAAAAGTGTCACATTTTCCCTTAAGACTGGCAATATTGAACAAATATTGCAAAAAGCATTAGTAAACTAAGGCCCCTGGAGTGTATATAGATTGATGCTCAAACATAATGACGTGCAAACTGACAGATTATCAGTTAATCTGTTTATTCAGCAGTTTAATCGATAGGCTACGGGGACCGTGAAATAGATAACATACATAAAAACTGCGGCAGATTTACGTTTCAATGGAAAACAATGAATTGGTCAATAATTGAAGGAACGAAGTAGGATAAATGTTTTCAGTGTAAAACAGATAAACATCCCGTAACGATGACTAGGTAAAACAATTCTAACTTTAGACTTTTACAATTGAAACTTAGACTACTAGAACATTTTCTAGTAAAGATACGAATAGCTTAAAATACAACTGTAAATAATACTAGATACAACATAAAATAGATTCGTCATTCAAATTGTTATAAGTATGTTTTCTCAATTTTTGTGTTACCAATGATATAAAACGATATTTACGATAAGATACCACAGTAAGATCCTTTCAATACCTATCTACAACTAGGTGTATCGTCTAGACAGCCAATACGCAAATGTGAGTATGTATAAACAATCTCCATTCGATCGCATTCAATATCGCCCTAATCCAATTACTTCACACAATATTAAAACCCCGAATTGTCTGTCTGCTAAAAATGAAGGCTCGTGAATTCGTCCTTCAACTATTTTAAGGACGTACCGACCGGTAGCGTAGTAAAATGGTGGATGCAACCAGTCAGAGCAAACTCGACTTTGTGTCCTCAGTACAAGTTCGGTTTCAGCGTGGCTCTGCTCAGGCTTACGTCTAAAGGGGGGTAGTGGGAGTCAGTGGGCCAATGGAACGGCTGGATCGATACAGCTGTGAGTAGGTTACTCGTCTCGATATATAGGACAGACTGAGTTTATAGACGGCTATAAACGCATAGTTGCTCCATTGTTAATGTTGCTCTCGATAACCCTTACAGGGAACCGCAAGGGTTTCCAATGGGTTCCAAGACGCTATGAGTCGAGGACCATAGTGGTAAGTTTTTAGTTCAAATGACTGACAGTTTTAGATTCAAATGTGATCATTAAAAGTTGTGTTGTGTTGCACTTTAATATGTAAGTAAATCACAAAGTTGCAAGAGTAACTAGATGTCAAGTTAGATGAGTAAAATATTAATTAATTACGTATTTGAATCAGTAAATGTTATTTCGTTCTATATCTAGTAATTATAAGGTCCTAAAATAACCGTAAATGCAGATGTGCTACCTAAATAATTTATTTTTCAAAAATAACAACAAAACAGAGTAAGATTAATCATCGCCAAAGTTCGCTGTACATTTCTATCTATAAGATAAGAATTAATTTTCTTAGAAAAAGTATTTTTATCATCCGGTAATAAATCTTCGTAGCTCTGTCAAATTACCTCACCGTAATTCCAAACTCAGCCTCTGGGACTACAAATCAAATATTTGACATTGAAACTAAATAAAATTGCCTTTTCTGTTACACTTAGAAAACAGTGTTTGACTTCTGACTGAAAGAAAGGTTATTTTTGCTATATTTTATCTGTACTAGACCGTTTTTCATTCTTATTAACTTATAAAGACTTCAATTTATTTCAATATGTAACCTTTTTATAAATATACACTACTAACTACTACTAACATTCCCTACCTTTTATAGGAAAAACAAATTGAGGACATGTATAGCAAATTACAGCCTTAATTATGACTAAAACATAAACTTTACAACAGTAAACGTATCAAGCAGAAAGTCATCTAGTTTTTACTTGACTCCTAGACTAGCACATGTCCCAATTATACTCGTACTTAAAAAGCCTCTAATTTCTTTTGAACCGCGTGAGCCTTCGAAACAATGTAATAAAATAACAATTAGGCTTAATGAGAATGCAAATTTGATTACCTAAATCAATAGTCCTGACCTATTAAGGGTAAAGGTTGTGTTAATAAAACTTTTCTGTCTTGTAGAAGATTCTAGATATCTTTCCATGTGTGTATGAACTAGTAAACGATCCTTTTGTTATACTGTCATTACTGTCTTTATAGAATGACTGAAAAAATTAGGATACGTTACGTTGCTTAGCATAACTTATACTTAATATACGCTTTGGGACTTGTGTATGTATAATCCCTACCTTATTGTGGCGGGGTAGTCAGAGGCTTGAGTGCCCAAGTCCGAAATTTCGGAGGCATTTTACGTTGCGTATCCTTAACTTTATCTTAATATATGGCATATAATGTTAAAATTAAGTCGACTAGCTGCTTATCCATTTATCCAATTTAACTTTCTACTTACAATATTTCATAGGTTAAAGTTACAGGAAAGATATTATTAATTATTTTAGATAAGTTTTATTATAAGACAAAAGATAACACAAGCGAAATTAGTAAGCTCCCAGTATGTTCCCGAAAAACTTTTAACAACATTCAGCCAACATTGTTCTTTTCGTTGAATAATGAAGTTGTCCAAGTATTCAAAAAAGTCCTTAACAAGGAGGCTAATATACGAAAAGCGAAACGAAAGCCAGAAATAATAAAGTCAGGGCTTCCCTTTAAGGCCCATCCAGACGCAGGTCACGTATAAAATTTAATAAACAGACCTCCCTTGATACGTCGGCTCAACCTAACCAAACAACATCCTGCAGAGTTTTCTAATTAAAACGAATTATATTCTCGGCGTAATTGTAGTCTGCGATGTGGGTCATTAAATGGGAGAAGGCCTTCTGTCATTCTTGGCATTTTGTCTAGGGCGGCATTTCAGGTCCAAATGAATTAAGGTATGTGACTGACGATGTCGGCGGCTATCTTCTGTCTACATTACAAGGTGATAAAAGGTCATGTTTTATAAAACATGAACTAATTTTATGTATGTAAGTAATTCACAGTCAAAAATCTTCCTAAACTTGGTACTTTAGTCTTCAAAATTAAACATAGATGTCTCTGTTCACCAAGGAAATTAGTGCCTAAATTCCACCATTATCTCGGATCAAAACCAAGCAAGATGCGTAGAACGCACGCTCAATTAAATCCATTTTGGGATTCATTTGCCTAACCTTAATAAAGAGCATGATTAATCACAGTATAGCCTTCACAGTTGGGTTGGCAAGGCCGTCTTTGAGGAAAAGGGATGAGCTATTGAAAGTCACCTACTAATTTATTTATTAATTACGTCATCCCATTCGCGTCTTGGGTTTGTAAGTGACAGACGAGTGAGGAGCATAATTTAGTATTAAACGGCAGTTGAAAGCTTTCTATCAAGAATTGTATTTAACACTCGAAGTACAAATACGTTCTTGAAATTCTAAGAATGTCAAGTAATAAGTGAAGCCAGAGAGATCACAAATTCTTTCACGTTAAACACTTTACGGCTACTAAAAAGTACTCTTACATAGAGATCGTTTTACTAATTTGAATATACATTTGAAATAGAAACATCTCTTCTATTTAGTTTAAGTAGTACTTAAGACTATTATAATAAAAAATTACACTATTCTGATGATGTTTAAAAAAGGAAGTAAAAAATATTTAGATTTCCAATAAAGTAGTACGCATTTTCTGCGTGTTAAAGCCGTAAGATACTAGTGTGTAAAAATAATTCCCGTCCAGTAAATAACCTGATAAAGAGCCTAATATCTCCATTTATCTTACCTGAGCAGCGCCGTATCAGCGTATATATTTTTAAGAAATTGAGGTAAAAGGGAAAATATGGTACCTATTTCTTATCTTCACGTGACAAGGGTCTTTTGTTTGCAATAATGGCCCCTTTACCCTAGTGCCTAAAGGGAAGCTGTCATTTAGAGCGAAATTTCTATATCGGCGGGGATGCGATCAGTATTTTGGTTAAAGTAAAATAAAGGTTTGGGTAAGCGAAAATTTCCCAACATACTCGAGCACTTGTGTGCCTTCGGAGGCTTTTAAATAATTTGGGAAAGAAGCCGCTTTAGCTGACGAGCAAAAAGGTTTTACAAAATAGGGTATTCATGAAGGTGTTCCTAGAATTTTTCTTACAAACACTTTTACTGGAGCATTCTTCTGAAGGATTTTGATATCTAATAAAACTCATATACCTAATAAACACAACACTGAGATATCGTTGTTATGCCTCTCCTGAGTTGAACTAACACCCAAATAGATAAATAAGCTCTCAAAGATATATTTTTATGTATTCATGTATAACATATTTAGTAAAAACACTAAAAGGAAAAAACGTTTCCATAAAACTATCTGATAGCTCATAAAATATTTGCTGTGATACCAGCCAAAATAGCGTGGTCCATTTTGATTAAATATTGATTACTAATGTTGCAGACTCATGCCCTATTCATATGGATATGTTGCATTATCACGACTATAAACTGTTTCGGAGTAGTTTGAGACACCAACCAACCTACACTCGATACCCGTGTAATCTGATAATGAACACATTTCACTATTCACATACATCCATAAACTAGAAGTGTAGTCACTGTATTTTGTCAACCATTCATATATTTAATACGAACAACATTACTTATCTTCATAGATTGAACCTACACTATCCGAATTATCAATACAATCATAGATCTAAGAGCCAACTAGTGTGTGATAAAATTTATCTATTTCCATTCAGCGTTCGATATTTGTGATAATCATGAATTACTATGTAGCCTTTGGACGTCGTAAATATATCTTTTTTTACATAAATATTATCTAGAACTCATCTGCACTTAACACGATTGCTTAAAAATATACCAATAAGAATTGTGATGCCATTTTCAATGTATGCTATATTTGAAGTGAAAAGGGCTATTTGTATAAGAAACTCGACTCTATCTGGGTCAGTTGAACCTCTCCCATGTGGAATTTAGCAAAAAGCATGGGTCGGTCACCGCACACTTTACAGAAAACATGTCGCCAATTTTCGCGAAAAAATATTTTCTCGCCGCCAAAAAAATACAGCAAAAAGGTTCGTCCTATAAAAACGTCGGCGGTGCCCCTGTAGTGTCGTAGAATTGATAAAGTAATCCCATATATTGGCAAAATATTTGCAGACTCTACATGCTGAGGGCTTGTTTGTTTACGGAATAAGTTCCTCTTGGTCAACTATTTTTGTATGAAATGAATTTCAGTGAGTTCAAATCCTTAACATTAGATATCAAAATTTATGAGAGGCATTCATTATAAATTCTTTTTTTTAACATAAATAAGTTGCAATCTTTGTTTTTACTTTCCTCTTAACATGAATACAAAAACTACCTTAATTTCTGTTAGAATTAAATTACATTTACTTTATCAGTGTCTATCAAATACCAGTGACACATTCTGCCAGATTCCCAAACATTTAATCTTTAAATACTCAAACTAAAATTCTAAAGTATCTTTTAAAGTACACTTAATATAATTATCTCGCTAACATATATACTTACTCTCCTATTTCCTTAAACATGCACGTAATAGCATAAAACATTCACCCAGCTACCCCAATTTGTAGCGTACATCCTGAAGATTTGTAACCCAAAAATAACGTAACAATGAGCTGCATGCAAAAAGTCGTTTACGTTCACTGCCTACGAGATATACAACCTTTTTCCTGCTTCCATAACTTCTACTGAAATGAAAATTGAGTTGAAATATATTTCTTTAATATCATTATTACTTACCTAAACATTCTTAATTACATAAGTACATGCATATAACATTCCTTTTCGGTGTTGATTTAATCTGGACGATAAATCTCCTAAGTTTTCTTTTCCATGATTGTCACTCTTGAGGCAGCAGCAGATATCATTTATACGTCTAGTTATTATACAGATTAAATATTTATTTCTACTCTTCAGTCTACTTAACAGCTATTTTAGTCTATAAAAGATCTTAAGAACATAATTGTACTTTCACAAGGACCTTGTGTTTTTCCTTATTTGTGAGTTTGTAATCTTCTTTAGTACATTCATAATCACGAGTCTCTCTAAGCCTAGAGTATTTGGCTCCAACCGTATTCTTGTTTTTTTAGATGACTGTGGATTAGTTTCAACTTCTGAGTAGCTACACAATGCTTCGTATATGTATATGTATATCGATAGCAGGAAGAGAATTGAGTTTCATGATTTATTTCTTTTCAAATCGATGTGAAATTTAAATGCTTTAGGCAATGGATTTAGAATGAATACCACAGTAAATAACACTTCTTACAACTTTAGTTAATGATTGAAAATATTCGTGAGTTTTCGAAGTAAATATAATAACGTGCCCGACAATTTTACGCTATTCATTAGCAATGAAAATGTTATCTCATAATATAACTTTCATTCAGCGCTATAATTCACGTTTCCCAAAACCTGTGTCACTTTTCTCTCTTGCCTGAAATTTAATTAACAACTTTACTGAGGGCCTACGCTACATTACTCCTGGGGTAAGGATTATACGTAAACAAAACAGGCTAATATTAAATTGAGCTACGGTTCCAAGGTCGAAACACCTTAGGTAAATCATACTTTACTCCTTGTACCCTTGAGCACTCCAATTTCAAATTAACAGCCTCAATAACCACTGCACTGCCAGACAATAGAGCTGGCAAATTAATGAATACCTATCGATTATCCTTTGAAAGACAATGTCAATCAACCATTTCAATACGAGGTTTGCTTAGGACATCTAGTTCTTAGAAAGTACTAGGTCAGAATCAGGATCGTAGTGTGTTAACCTATTTTAGATTTGTTGTAGACTTTCAAGTGCGTGCTTAGGACGTGTATTAGATTTGTCTAATTCGGTTTTCGTTCACATTGATAACCTTTGTCGTTGGGTGGAGATACTAACCCAGTATTCTAGTATGTTATGGATCAGTAATTATTTAATAGCATGACCTATTTTTTACGTTGATAATTAATCAATCTTTTACAACTATGTTTGAAAACACGTACTATTTAATATCAACATTATTATAATTACAACATAACAATGTTATACTGAAGACAACAAACAGTACTTTTACTCGTAGAGTTATGTGTTCGTGGGATAGATGTGATCATAGAGTCACTAACTCCACAATTGCGCTAATATGGAAGCGCTAGGGTTTATGATTGTTAAGTGTATGTAGTCTACATCAGCAGCCTTATATTCATAAGCCATTTTACTTGTCCACAGATCCAAAATGCATATTGAAGTACAAGTCGCGCTCAACTTCGTCATATCGTACCTGTATAACAAACTGCCTCGGCGGAGAGTCAACCTCTTCGGCGAGGAGCTAGAGAAGGCTCTCAAGGACAAGTTCACAGGCCACTGGTACCCTGACCGGCCCTGCAGAGGATCCGCCTTCAGGTGCCTGAAGACCGGAGGCCCTGTGGACCCTGTCCTGGAAATCGCTGCCAGGGAGTCCGGAGTGCCCATCCGAGATGTCCTCGAACACTTGCCTCGGGATCTGGCTGTTTGGGTTGATCCAGGTAACCATTTTTTTATTTAGGAACTGACTGACATATTGCTGATATAACATTTATTTCGGTACGTGTTTATTGCATTATAAATTGTTAATCATTAAGCTACTAACTGCATAAAATTATGTCGTTTCTATCTAAAGAAGTGTCAGGAAAAAGCAACATATACTCTATCGTAATTTTCATGACAAAGGGCCATAAGATATCGATAGTTATCCTTCAAAGTCCTTCCGGCTATAGCTTGTGTGTTTGTGTTGGCTCGTGCCATCTAGCGATCCCGGAAAAAGTCTTATTAGCGCCGAGGCTGAGTCGCCCTCAAAGTGCCATCAGTTTCAGGAAGGTTTCACAAAAACAAACGAGCGGCACTTCAAAGGGCAAACATTACATGAGGCCTGGAAATTGGCAACTTATCTTAATTGGATCTGACGATCGTAAAGTAACACGGTAACGGATCCAATTAGTCGATTAAGGACATTTAAATTAATGTGATTTCGCCGAAACTTGATTTACATTAATTTCATTTAGGCTCGTACGAAAGTTCTAAGTCGAGAGGAGTTCGTCATTTAATTAGGCACGCTCGTTACTTAGAAAATTAGCTTGCACACTCCAGCGTTACACTTTGGTTATCCAGGATATAATCAGTTGAGTTTGACTTAGCATAGATATAACTCACGCGAGTCATAAAGAAAACCAAGTCATGTCTATAGTACTCATAGAATCAACTGAATTTAAATTACGCGTAATATGTGATTGGTTTGATTGAAACTTTAGTTCGCTTGTTTGAAACGAGGCACTGAAACATTTGATGAAAATTACTTATACTCATTTGTATAGTCGATATAGAATATTATTACAGTAACGCAATGACACGTCAGTTGTTATTAACAATTAAAACCTATGTTATTGAAATTACTCCTATCTAATTTAAAAAAATATATACATAAAGAAATTCAATTCATAACTCGTATTTCGTCAAATAACTAATGAGCTTACTTCTGATACTTAGAGGTACTCTAAGCTGTCATAAGCATAAGGTTTATTCGTACCATATGATAATGTGTCTATCTGGCATCTACGCGCTAAAGTGAAGGTCACATGAAGACAGACTGTGAGACGCCAGAAGTACAATAACAGTCTCTAATGCAAATGAACTATACTGTTTACATCTGTAAGTTACAAAACAGAGCTTACGGACATAAAACGTGATTTATTGACACTCGAACAGATTAAGCCGAAGATATATCTTGTTATTAGTTGTATTAATGAAAGTTTTTGATACAAATCATTGTAAAGAATGTATATTTATAGTTCTGTCTACCTTATAAGCTGCATCGCATATACCTTCGCCTTACGTTTTCCTTATTTGCTCGTCTCACTACTACTATCCTTAATAATATGTTATCCTGTACTGATTTATTGTCTGTGTGTTGCAGGCGAGGTGTCGTACCGCATCGGCGAGAAGGGCCCCGTGAAGGTGCTCTTCAGCAGCGACGAACGAGCTGCCGACGAGAGGACCGACCGGGAGGTAAATACCATATTATATAGTTTACAACATTTAGAAAAATCAGTAAATCTTTTTCTTTTAAATTATATTTATATATTTTAAATTATATATAATTTTCTTTATAATAGATTCAATTCTAGCAGCATGTCGCATACACTTGGCTAGTCGTGTATTATTACAAAAAGATATGGTGATATTATTAATTCCACAACAAGCAATCTTCTGTCATGTCATCAATATTTCTTTTATTAAGTAATCTACATAAGCTTTAAGCGATTGACTGGCTGTAGTCTAATGGTGTGTTGCTATGGTGCTTCCAGGTGACGCGCGCCTTCAACCCGGAGGCGCAGTGCTTCCGGCCGGTGGAGCCTGCGGCGGCGCCCTCCCCGCCGGCGCCCGCGGCCTTCTCCCCGGCGCCCCCGTTCCGCGCGCAGCCGCTCACCTTCACGACGGCCACCTTCGCGCAGACCAAGTTCGGCAGCACCAAGCTCAAGTCGAGCAGCAAGCGCGCCAACCGCATGTCGCCCACCGAGTTCAGCAACTACATCAAGCAGCGCGCCATGCAGCAGCAGGCGGCGGCGCGCGCCCTCTCCCCCGCCGCGGGGTCAGCGGAGCCCCCGGCCTTCGCGCGCGGCCTGCTGCTCGCCAACTGAGCCCCTGCGCCCCTCGCCCACTCATAGACTCTTTACTTTTCTACGAGAGATGCGCGCCGCCATTTATTTTTTTAATTTGAGCGGGCTGCCCCGCGTCGCTAGTGATATCGTACGATTTTTCCATTAACTTTTGTATTCTCGTTCGTTACGTCGATGTGTAAATTATCGATATATTTAGGAGCAATAAACGGCCGTCTGGGCGGCGATTTATTTTCGTAATATTTAAAGTGGAGAAGTGCGAGCCTCCGTTCATTCGTCCTCCAGTCTTAAAGAGAGTATCTATTGATAATGTATGTATGATATGGTATAAATTTAATATTTAACAAAACATATAATATTACGTATTTTAATATTAGTCAGTCGTGTTCGTATGCGGTCACCGGTCACGTTTCGAATCGAAGAAGCCGATATCTAGAGAAAGTCGTATTTTTAATACTTGATAAAATTGATATTTAATTCGTATGGTGTAGTTAATCGATACATATTTATTGACGTCTACTATAGCTATATTTGTCTAATGTCGTGTTTATAGTAATAATGTTGCATATCGGGCGCTGCCCGCCTACCGAGATCTCACCTAGGCTCACGCGACTCGCTGCTCGCCGAGGGCCGCCAGAGGGGTGACGCTCGCGTGCGCCGCCTCTGGCCCTCAGCATTGTTCTAACAAGAGCCAGCGTCAGTCCGGTCGCAGGAATAGTCTCTGGGAACCCTCTACTGTTCTAGTTGTCATCGATTGATATGTACGTTTTGATGGATTTCTCATTCATTAACTTGTGGGTGCATGCAAACTATGTGTTGTTTAAATACCTTTTTTATACCATAGACAGCCGTAGGTGAGTTTTTCAATTGAGGGCTGTAATAGAGACATAGTGAGAGGCGTAACAGCTTAGTAGTTAGATCACCTAGTGTTTAGATTAAGTACCAGTTAGATTTTAGCGTCATAGAACCCTATGTTTACGTACTAAACTATGATACGCTTGTTATTGGTTCTAAATTATTGTCGACTTTGTGAGAAACTGTGAAGGTGTTGAACAGCACAATAATGACAAAGTGCGTTTAGGAGAAGAAATGTGCTACTATTTTTTTAATATTTTTGTACTATTTTTCATTTAGGTTAAGGTTGGTTCGTAGGAGTCCCGTACGTTAAGTAGTCCTAGAGCCATCGCATCGGCTGCGCTCCCTTCGACCCGAGGCCACTTCGTTCCCAATTGAAAAACTAACTCAATGCGACAGTATTTTGTAGATAATTCTATTTTTAAGTCTTTAATAATTACAATTTAGATTAATGAGATTTTTTATTACGAAAAACATTTATTTTTCATTCTTTTGTATGATAAAATATATTAGATGAGAAAATAAATATTTGCATAATAATATTAATAATATAAATTAGAAGAGCGGCTCTCCATATCCGCCGATAGTCAGTAATAATTTTTCATATTGTTGTACAACTTTTTAAGTTTATATTAAAATGTTTTGTGCAATCTATGTTTTGTTTCTTTTTTATCCTGACTCCGACATCTACAAAAGCCACTTATCATTTACCCAACACATTTTACAGCATCCTACATTAAAGAAGGAAATACTAGACTCACTGGGATAGAAAAAGTTATTAATAATCAATTACAAATTGTTACGTTCGGTGCTAACTTGACTATATGTGGTGAATAGAGTGTGCGTAGTAGTGGCCTTACATTAAAGGATAACATTTCCCATGGTGCTTATGAAAGGGTACTAAAAACTACAATAGTTAATTACAAACAATAATAACTCAACAAGAATATCATCAAAGTACTAGACGGACATAACTACTAAATATTAAAATGATATCAGAGGTACTACTTCCTACTTGGCTTGGAGTTTCTTGGCATTTCTTCTCTGCAGAGTTTGACTTTACGAAGTGCCATTAGTTTTAGCTTTATTAATTAAATTTGTTTATTAAATTGATTTATTTTAAGAA
The DNA here is from genome assembly GCA_030578115.1 of Leucoptera coffeella. Classification (NCBI taxonomy): domain Eukaryota; kingdom Metazoa; phylum Arthropoda; class Insecta; order Lepidoptera; family Lyonetiidae; genus Leucoptera; species Leucoptera coffeella. The sequence goes on along the minus strand of JAMBLF010001418.1, from coordinate 36,389 downwards.
TAATTTTTATGTTAATGACATATTTTTATGAAAAATGTTTTTTTTTTGACGTTCAATAAGTGATATCAATATCCTTATGTTGAATAAAAGATTTTCATTTCATTTCATTACTACTGATATAAAATTAATAGCTGCCTTCGTTACCTCTGAAGTATTTTTTAATTCTATGGTCCCCTAGTAATTTATTTCTGATGTATCACTCTTGAGGTGACAAAAAAATTACATGCACATACATTCAAGTCCGTCAATCCATTTCAGGGTTCACAGAACCTTGGAAAGACAATAATTCCTATCATAGTCACCTTTAAGCATTAATCCTGTGACTGAGCATTGGTAACAGGTTGCTAGCTAATAGCTCTATCGACCGCTAGTCTCTTAGTCGCCTCCAACGACATACCGGAAAGATGGGCAACTAATCAACACTCCTTTTTGGTGCCACCTAGCACGAGACGATACATTCTCTTTTTTTCAATTTAGTGAATAAGCAAGCCAATTTCGTTATTCATGGACATGGAATATAGAATTATAATGTGTGGAGGAATCCAGACTGAGGCACAAAAAAGAATAGTGTATATGGTCCCCCGGCCATAGGATCCAAACAGTTTTGCAGATAAATGATAGCAGATTGAAAAATTAAATTAATTAATTGAAACAGGGCAGTTACATAGTGGTCGTCCCAATTAGACGTATGACGTTATGTGTACCATACATTTTTTTCCATTGCATAATATGTACTGAACTAAGCTAGAAATATTTGGTCAGAATGGTACCGCCGTTAAGTCTCTCAATAACAATCATACATAACTACATGGCCTGACCACTGCTTTGGCAAAAGCTAGTAAGATGTATAAAACATACATATCATATACACATTCACACCAAAAGGGAACACACAAAATTGAAGCAGTGCAGTGGCGCAGTGCCTCCCCAGGTTTTTCACCTGCATGTTGTTGTCATGTGTTGTAATAGTGAATAGCTGGGTAACAGTAAAACGAAACAATTTTAAACTTTTAGTCTCTTTATTGTACCACGAGATTTCAGATAAACCTCACCTAAAAGGCAAGCCAAACATAATTAATCAACATCCAAAATATTTTAATTTTGAATTACATTCAATATGTAAAGTAGTTTTGGTATCGACACGATTTTTATAAATATAAAATTATTGACTTAAATGCAATATGCAGCAACAATATTAAATTAACAATGATAATATCTTTGTCACATTTCATGGCTACCATTTTGTGCAACACGTTCAATAAGAGAGCAGCCTGCGGCCAAGCAGCTCGCCAGATGAGGGCTCGTGAGGTCCTTGTAAAACAGTTAAAATAATCAGTACGGATTCAAATTAAAACATAAAAGTAATCGCATCACTTCTATCCAAAATTAAATCATTACATTCTCCCAGTCTACAGCAATAGTAAAAATTTATGTTTACAATTCCGTATCGGAAAATTTTTAAACTATCTATATTTACAATAGTGAACTTCAAACACAATACACAATTCTTAGTCTACTGGTCATAGTATCAGGAAAATACATTGCTCACTATATTTTTAACTAATTTGGCCATTGCAGAGAAGTCTGCTTCATTTCGAGGGTGAGTGTAAGTACGCGCGGGGTGTGAGGGTGGGGCCGGGGGGTCAGTGCGACACGTCGATGTGCCGCTGCAGGCTCTTCTTGTCCAGGTAGGTGCGGTTGCACATGGCGCACGGGTACACCTTGGAGGGCGGCGCCTCCCCGTGGCGCAGCCGCTTGTGCGTGTTGAGCATGTCTGCGCGCGCGAAGTACACTTGGCACGTGGCGCAGTAGTGCAGCGTGGGCGTCACGTGCATGTTCCTGTGCGCGATGAGGTCTCGCGGGGTGGCCACGCCGTCGCCGCACTGGCTGCACGTGAACTCGCCGGGGGGCGGCGCCTCCACCTCCTCTGCGGCTTCGTCCTCCTCCTCGATGGGTTGGCCTGCGCCCTCGTCCGCCAGTTGCTCCTGCTTGGAGGCGATGGGCGCCGAGGGGTGCGAGGGCCCTTCGCCGCCTTCCCCGTAATGCTTGCGGATGTGCACGAGCAGCGATGACTTGCGCGTGAAGCTGCGGTCGCAGACGGGGCAGAACACTGACTTGGGCTGGTGCACCTCGTCCATGTGCCGCTGGTAGGCAGCTCGCTTCGTGAACTCCTTGTCGCAGATGGTGCAGTAGCGGTCCTCGGGGATGTTGTCGTCGGTGCGCATCCTTTTGTTGGGGTTGACGACCGTCACCTCCACCTCGGGGGGCAGCCGCCGCTTGGCCTGCGCGGCCGCGGTGGCCGTGGGCGGGGTGAGCGTCACTCGCGCCAGCTGCGCGGGGTCTAGCAACGTCGCGGCGGCCACCTCGTGGCGGCTGCCCTTGTGGGAGCTCTTGTGGTGGGGCATCCAGAGGCCAGTGTTGTTGGCGGCCGCCTTGCCGTCCGGTGACCGCAGGTGCCAGCCGCGGTGGCTCTTAAGCGCCGATATGGTTGCGTAGCTCTTCTGACATATTTCACATTCATAGGTGGCGGGCTCCGCGGCGTTTGGCTGTTGCACGCACTGGTGGTTTTGCAGCGCGAGCAGTCCCACGAAGTGCTTCCCGCAGGCGTCGCACGGGTACCGCGCCTGGTAGTCGTCGGCGTCCTCGCCCTCGGCAGCCTCCTGTTTGGGCTCTGCGCCCTGGCTGGCGTTGAAGCCGAGCAGCTCTCTCGCGTGCGCCGCCCGCAGGTGCTCGTATAGCTCTTGCGTAGAAGAGAGTGGGACGCCGCAGATCTTACACACTTGGGTGCTGTTCTTGTGCACGTTCTTGCGATGTCTATAATAAGACTTTTTGTCCGAGAAAGTGATTCGGCAGATTGTGCAGCTGGATCGGCTGCCGGGTTCCGCCGGAGGGGTTCCAGCGTCGGTGACGCCCGCCGTGGCGGCGTTTATGATTCCGTGTTTGGCGCGCTTGTGCTTCCAAAGGCTGGTGCGCAGCGGGAACTCTTTGTAGCAAAGATCACAGGCGAAAGTGCCCACCTTGGGATCGACGGTGGCCACCGCAGCGGCGGGCAGAGCGGGCGTGGTTTGCGCGTAAGTGGCGAAATTGAAGCTGTTGAACTGCGGCGTGGAGAGGGGCAGGTCGCCGCCCTCCTCTTCCTCGGTGGAGGCGTGCATGGAGGCGTGCTCCTCAGAGTCGGCGCGTGAAGCGTTGACGACATCCGCGTGCAACATCTTCTTGTGCTTCCAGATGTTCTTGCGGTGCATGAAGCCCTTGCCGCAAATGTCGCAACAGTAGGGCGCGTTGGGAACGTTGCAGACGGCGTCGTGGACTGGGACGCCGGCCGGTCGAGTGGGCTTCGGGTCCGGCTTCCGGTTAGTAGTTGGCACTTTAGCATGAATGCGCATGTGATTAGAATATGCTTGTCGGGTCTTGTAGTGGCGCACGCAGATCTTGCAGAAGAGATCGGGCTCGGCCGACTGGTTGTGCGAGAGGCGGGCGTGTTCGGCCAACTTTTGCGGACTGCTGTACGAATCGCCGCACAAAGAGCACGGATATAGCTTGACGCGTAGATGCGTGTTCTTATGCTCGGCTAATTCAGAGGGTCGCAAGAACTTCTTGTCGCACTGGTCACAGTGGTGCGCCACTTGGTCGTGTTCGGCCACCTGGTGGTCCGTCCAGGCGTCCACGGTCTCGAAGATGGCGTTGCACTCGGTGCACGAGTAGTGGTACTCCTCGGCCTCCTCCTTCACGATGGACATGTCCACGTCGCTCTGCTCCATGCCCATGGCCTTGGCGGAATGCTCCTCGTATATGTGTTTGTTGAGGTCCTCGGCTTTCTCGAATTTCTCCTCACAATTCTGGCAGTAGTGCGGACGATCCTCGTTGTGGAATATTTTGAGATGCTTGATCAGATTCTGATATATTCCCATCTTCTTGTCGCAGAGCGGGCAGTCAGTGGGTCGGTCGTCGACGCGCTTGTTCTGGCTTTCGGGGTCGAAGCTGTCGGCGTGAGCCTCCAGCACGTGAGTGTTGAAATCTTGTATGTTCCCGAATTTGGCAGTGCAGAGGTCGCACGATATGTAGATGGTGCACTCTCCGTTGCGCACGTGCCTCTTCCAGAGGCCGCGGTCCTTGAAGCGGGCGCCGCAGTGCACGCAGCGCATCGTCACCTGCGACTGCCCGTCTTCGTGCACGTCCAGCACGTGCTTCGTGATGAACTGCTTCAACTGGAACTTGGCCGGGCAGAGCTTGCAGGCGTACGACCTAGCGTTGAAGATGTCTTTGCAAATGGTTTCTCCCTTGGGATCCTCGATGATCCTATCCTCGGTGATCCCGTTCTCATCATAAATAATCTTCCAAGTGTTATTGCAAATCTTAGCACGCATGTGACTTAGTAAGGCACCTAGCTGCGAGAATGTAATAACACAATTATAGCATGTATGTTTGGGAATCTTATGGCCATTCTTCTGTAAATGCTGTATGACCGCTTTTCTTCGAGGATACTCTTTATCACAGCAAAGGCATCGTTTGGTATTTATTTGCTCAATTATATCCCTGTGTTTCACGATGAAATCATGCTGTGTTTTCGTGATATAGATTTTGTTAGGGTCTAACTCTTTGATGTCAGTTTCTCCATCCACTGTGTCGTTGGCAAAAGTGGAATCTTCCATGGTATCATCTTCCTCTCCACTCATTTTACTGTTTTCGTTTACTTGGCTATTATTAATCTCATGTTGAGACTCATCTTGTGCTTCAGCGTCATTATTTTCTTGCTGATCATCATTGTAATCTTCCCCGGTATACTCGTTGCCGGCTTCGTCCTGTATCTTTTCGTCCTCTGCGTTCACCTCGAAGCAATTCTGTTCCAATGTTTCGTTCCCATCCTGGCTATCCTCTTGCTGTTCAGTGTAGCTCTGACTGTTTTCTGCGTCACTAGTTGGTTCTTCTTCTTCGTCCTCGTTCTCTGGTTCCTCGCACTGGTCGTCGTGCTCTGCGTTGGCCTCCTTCTGCCTCGCTATTTCGATCTCATCATCTGGGTCCATGTCGATGGTGTCATAAGCGTTTTGGCTCTTGTCAGGATCCTCATGATTTATTTCGATGTCACCTGGGTTTAGTTCACCATCACCTTCCGACAATATGGTTTCTACTTGAAACGATGCTATCTCAGGTTCCGAGATCAACGTTTCGGGACTCTCTGGGCCTGAATTTAGTATCTCTGGTTCAGAAACCAATACTTCTGGTTTGGATGTCAGCAATGTTTTCAATATTTCAGGTTCTTTCTTTTTTATTTGTAAGTCTTTGAGAGCTTTAATACGTAGAGGATATGGTAGGTTTTGAGGTCCTTTAACAGGAGGTGAAGGCTTGATAGGTACAGGTTTAGGAAACGTCTTGTGAGGTACCATTTTGTTAGCGTTTTTCATAAATGTCATTTTATTACTAATAGGATTTGGTAATAATCTAGCTTTAGGATTGAATGGATTAGGCCTTAATTTCGGTTGCATGTGAGATTGTTCAGACTTCACATTACTCGTTTTGTTTGTGTATCTATCAAAATTATGCGCCGATAATTCATGTCGTCGCGCATTGTGGGAATACCTGTATTCTCGATTACAAACTAAACAGTTCTTAGAAGCTAATTGTTGTATTCCTTGTTTTGATTGTAGCGTCTCTCCTGATGGCCTCATGACTGTTATGGAAACTTCGGGGATGTTAAGATTTTTAATTGGCTCTAGGTCATTGGATTCCTCGTCATACTCCGCTTGGTATTCTGATTCCTTTTCACTTTCAGTACCCTGAAACAAACAATAAAATGTTTCAAATAATGTAAAAAAATTATTATCTTAGCATTAAAATTCGCAGTCACATTAAACTTAGAAGTTGAGCTGAAAATAGAATTTTTCAATTAGGTATAAAGGTATTTAAGCGGCTCATCATCAAATAGTCTAAAATGATCCCCAGTACTATTGGTGCTGTTTAAAAATTAAATATTTTACGTATTTGTTACTTTGAAGTAGACTAAATAAACCATACATGCATACAAACTTAATAGTAATAATTATTTATGATGCTAATAATAAATGCTTCTTATAGGCAGAATTAATGTAATGACGCAGAAGCTCGAATAATATGCAAAAAAAGCACTTTCAATAGGCTGCTACATACTATAATAATAAAAGAAAAATGTATCCCTTTCTAGTTATACAACATTAAACATAAAAGAAAACCCTATATCTAGTTTGTAAACTCTATCAGAGATTTGATTCATCACCATTATCGTTATAAAGATATGCAATAGTCATATCAGTTAATATAGTTTACTACTCAGAGGGTCACCTATAAAGGTACTTTAATAAAGTGACTTTATATATTGCTTTTCAATCACTTAATCTCTAGTCTGGGTCATAAGTTAATTGCTTTCTTTTCGGCAAGCAAAAAAAATTACTACAGGTCATCAAACACTGACCATATTATGCACCATTACTAACTTTAGTGCACCAACAACAACCGAAATCTCAAGCAGTTATTGTTTATGATTATAAATCATTTATATTTATATCACTCATATATTATATAACCCTGTAAGATATTCCTTTTATTATTTCTACCATCAATGATAACACCTCACCAATTTCATAGTTCTCTCCAAGTAAAGTGGAACAAAGAGTTGTGTGACACAATAGATAACAGCACTACGCTACTTACCTTATCACTCCTGGGCGTAAGACCAAGTGAAGCTAAGATAGGAGGGCCCTCAGATAGAGTTTTGCTGTCAGATACTCCATTCTGAAAATGCATACATAGAATATGTAATACTAATACAAAATACATTCTACACGTTATTGGATATTCAACTACTAGGTAGTTATACTATCACTCTATTGTAGTGAATTGCTTAATCCCAGCCTGTTCTAAAGCGTTTCCATTGTACAAGTATCACACTTGTATGTAACTGCATTTTTCATACATGTAACTTGCACCACATACAAGTTTTAGTTTGCACTATGCAATAAGGGTTGTAACATAAAGAGTGCAAGAACTTTGATAATATAAACTCGGTTTATTAAACTAGGTTAATTTGGAGAGAGTTGAGATAAGCGGCCGTTGCCCAGTGGGTAAGACCTAACTTCATATGAGATAGGTTCTAGGATTGCATCCCGGCTCTGGCATGTACCAATGAATGAAATTTAAATATGTGTTTGTCATTTACGTACATCATTTACAGTCACTAATCGTGAGGGAAAACATTATGGGGAAACCTGCCTATCCATCAGTATAAGTAATATAACGGCCAGTGCCTAATTACGGCGATATGGTTCACTACCTATTATGTTGGGTCTGTCTATCTAGTGAAATGTGGGCTTCGAGTGACCCATACCCAACATGGCTTTGCAATTTTGAAAATGGGCACTCAAGCCTCTGACTACCCCGCCACAATAAAGGGAGTGTGTATATAAATTTCTCCAACAAGAAGTTAAAAACGCTAATAAGTTTAGTAAAGTATTTCTATCCACTCTATACGGATATTGGGATTGAATGTGTTATGTATAACAACTTAGAATAACAAGTATTCTGGAGTAGATGCTCTAAAACCATTGCAAAAACAACTTTCATAAGAAATGGTGATTATAAATAAGACTAATAATATTACGATGATTTTTTTCTATTACATATCACATAAAAACCCACTTATGTGTATGTTTACAAAAATTTTACTTGTTTTATCTCAATCAGGCTCACAAGAATATTAGGAACCCATAGACCTCATCAGTGGAATTACGTTAACTGCGTACTTACTAACTGTAACTTCACTCATGTAATAAATTCAAAGTTGTGATGTAAGACTAGTGCCTTTGAAGTAGGCAAATAATAATTGTCTACTACCCCCTATAGGAAGTAGAGATTTGTACATATTGTTTTTCATTTAGAAATGATATAAATATAAACATACTTTCAATCAAAATTAACCCTTAAAATTTACAGGTTACTTTTTAGTAACAGTAGCCTAGCAACACCCTAATAACAAAACATGTCCTTACTTTTTAAGTGTAGCAAATGCCATTATAAATGTATTAAAATTGACAATTCCACCAAATCATGCACAGATAACATTACATTTCAATTTGTGATTATGAGTTTGCAGAATACAAAACATTATTACTAACCTGTTCATTTTCTGGGTATGAGCCATCAATGCATACATCATCATCATAGGCTTCATCAGATAATGAGTCATTTTTGGTATCCTGAAAGTAAATTGTGTTATTTACAATTGTATACAAATAAAACTGAGAAAAAGAATATGAATTTGATTAATATCACTCAACTAACCTCTTCATCTTCTTCTTTATCATCAGTCTTATTCATCAAAGACAATAGTCTGTTTTGAGTTCTTTCACATACTTGCTTAAAAATATGCCAATTGTTAACATTATCCATACATTTCTTGCAGACACACGTAGGGAGAACGTCATCCTCGTTTATCTGGAATAGAAGCACACGCAATCGTAAATGAAGGTCGAACACGCGCCGTTTCACCAGAACACGACATGTAGATAAGTAGATATGGTGCGCGAGAACGACTCTGAACGAGTAGATATTTCCGTAGGTCGATGCAATGAGAGCGCGCCTCTCCACAGCCGGACAAGGTAGGTGAGAACGGGCGAGCGAACTCTGCAGCGCGCCATCCCCAGGCCCCCGAGAGCCGCGTCGCGACGAGCACGCACACACATACGCCCGCACTGCACACACTCGCCGGTGACCGTCTTCCACCTTCTGGTTACGTCCCTACCGATAAATCAATAGCCCGACTCCCCCAAGGCCACATCATGTTGAACCCGGCTTCCACAGATGTTTATCGAAACCCATGAGAGACCCCGCCAGCACTCACGATTGTTTTGCACGCTCCACGACTGAACATCACATCGTGGAACATTTCAAAATGGTGGATTGCCTTACGACATCTTCGCTGAACATTATCCGTCATCGTATACCGGGCGGAAGACGACTTCTTTATCAAAACAATGAGCACTTTCACTAAATCATTGCACTTAACCACAAAATAACACTTCAACTCACCTGGACAGCCACACAGTCCTTTATTTTATCCACCAGAACCGGGGCTTCATTGTCACCTGAATCGGTATTATGGAATATCGGCTGCAAATCACATCGAGATGACAAACAGAGTCTACAAACACGATCATAGTTATTCACACTCATTGTAAATAAACAAATAATCACAAGCACAGAAAATTGGTCTGCCCGACACGATTTAGTAACAGGACGCCATGTCACCACGACTACAGCGCACAAAGCAAGTGAGCATCGTTCTATCTGGGCTCGGCGGCTGGTGTGATGATGAGCAGGGAATAGGTTCACTCAGGCGGATGGCAGGATCGAGTCGCCCGACCACCTGTCGTTCTGCGCATGTGCGCGTACAATGCCATCAGTGTGACCAACATAACTGGGGCAAACCATTCATTCGGCAGAAGCTGTAAACCAGTCAACTTTTTTTTATTTATTCATGTTTTATGTAAATGCTATTTCTAGAAGTTGCAAAAGTAGTATCTTTATGATTTTACAATTACAATCGAATATATTTTCAATATTTTAAAACTTGCAATCGTTTTAATTGAATGTAAAATATCTTGGACCTTTTATAAAACCTTTAGAGGTTAGGCTTCCATAATATTGTATTTATCACATCGGTATGCATTTCATAGCTTTTTGTTTCGCGATAGTCTGGCAGGTAAATAAAATGATGTCTACTTTCGTCCTCTGCAAAATAGTATGTTATAGAGGCGAAGATAAAAACTAAAAGAAAGATTATCTGAATTCAATGGTGTTTACGCCAGGTTGCGTACTACAATATGACCAGGGCAATATAGTTACAAGTTTTCGCCTTATCCAAAGAAGGAATAAAGATCATAACCTTGTTCGTTTCTAGTAAATAGTATATTATTGCCTATCGACTGTCAAAACGGTTTTTGTAACATGTTTCAAAGCCCTGTTTTACTGAACAATTCAACAAATTCTGACCGAATGAATAAAGATTGATGGCGCGTAGACACAGCGGTAAATTTAAACTTTCTATAGTAACTTTCAATACTTACTTGCGGATCCACAGAATAGATACATTAAATATTAAAATAAAAGACAAAAATGCACATGATATATTTTTTATTATTATATCTTCTACATAGTTTTTATAACAAACATCAATTACGCAAACATAAAGGTAGATTTTATTTACATTATTATCACGCAATTGTTTTCACTGATATAGGTACAAATTTTAAAAACTATTACAAATCTCCACTAACTTGACACTTTTTCATAAACATTAGAAAGCGTAAATTTTATTAAACACATTTTACATATAAACAGTATCAGACTTAAAAGCAATAAATTCTAATTATATAAATGTAACTAAGTATACATAATATGAAGGCTATGAAAACTAATCACAATAGAATGATAAAAAGTAATCAAATTAATGTTACATATATTTATATAACGTGATCAAAAATATATGTTTGTAAGGTTACATATCCCCAAAATGGAAGAATTAATTTTCTACTTCGTGCATGTAAATTAATGAAATTTGTGCTCATACTTTCAACACATTCTTTTAAACTATGTCCGTCACACAATGGCTGTATATTAACACAAAATATTTAATAATAAGACAGGTTCTACACTCGAATATAAGTCTGAACCTACGTTTAACATCAACGAACATAGTTGCTTAACCTGTTTACGAATGGGACTTTTAAATTGCAATGTGTCTCTACAGCAGATGACCAAACCTCTTACGATTGACACCCCATTATTGAATGCATTCAGTCATTCAATAACAACGGCATGCAAGCAAAAGAAAGTGATGCCTTTGCAGGGAAATCGGCAGAGAACGGTTGTAAGGTTAAAATGAATGGTGAAAGGGACAAGTGAAAGAGTCTTTATGGGAAGGTTGTAGCCAGTGATTGAAAGTGCTGCATAGAAGTGCAGATTGTAGGCTTCTTGTGATATGTTTGAGTATATAAAGATGTGTTAATGGTGCTAAATAATCCTTAGGTATTAGGTATATAGTGTAAGGGACGTGATCAAAAAGAGGCTGGCAAATATATAAGTAATGATGCGGTCTTATCGTGTGTTATTAAATTTATATAGATGAGATGATCATTTAGGTATCCTATTTATTTTGGTCAGTATTTCAGGTATTATATAGGTTAGATATTAAAATAAGTTCAGTGGTAACCATTGAAGAGATTAAGGATAGATACTACATGGTACAAAAATATATGGTACCTCGTATGAATTTCCTGGGTCCCTAAAACATTTAATAAATCTTTATAGTTTGAAATTATAATACAATAATAAAAAGCTACATTAAAATAGACTCTTATTAGGCTATAATTACATATATGTAGATATACGTTATACAAACAACCAAAATAATATTAATTATTAATTAATATATCATAATCAATACGATAAGCATGTATCCTTAAATTTAAAACATTGAATATTGCACGCCTTATTCTTCATCCCATTATCGATTTTATTGCACTTTCATAAATAACTTCTCAGTGGATATAATAAACTGATACACATTTATCTAATATACATACATTTAAATACTTTATATATGCATATGCATTCGCGACCCTAAAACCCTTTTGGCCTAATCCGAGGTTGAGTTTCTACCGTCAACTAAGTTTTTGTTATGGTCTTTGGTCAATCGAAACTCACTTTTACTAAACTTGATGAAGAATTTCCAACGTGATAGGTGGTAAATCATATCACCGTATACAGAAAATATTGCCAAGTTAGAGAAATAGGCAGGTTCAATCACCATGTTTTCACTTCACCTTTGATGTACTTTATTTACTCTCTTCAATTACATACATTAAACAAACTTACATGTCATAGGCACCCGTTAGCATATATGATTGAATATAAATTTACATAATATATACCATCTATGACTGTAGATTTAAAATTTGTGAAAATCAGCGGTTGTTCAGCTAGATGTCTTAAAAATAACTAGCATACCAATCTTTGTAGCATGAACATATAACAATACATATAATGTTTGTATATACATAGACATATGTTAAAATCGTTTGACACTTTAAACTTTCTTAACAACCTGGAAGCGTATTAAAAACCGTACTCGAAATGCTATATACAAAAGGTTCCTTAAAAATTCACGTTGTACAAGGCGGACACGATATCCTATGTTCCTGGGGAGGTTGAGCAGTGACGGTGAGCCTAGAAGGATCTACAGCATCAGCCTTAGCCACTAACGAGCGGGCCACATGGGCAAAAGCGGCTTCTACGTTCAACCCAGTCTTGGCTGATGTTTCCATGAAGGACACTTGGTATTCCCTGGCTAACCTCTGCCCTTCCTCACGTCTGACTGCTCTTTCTAAGCCGCAGTCGGATTTGTTACCTGGTGTACGAAAGAAAATGTTACAAGATTGATAATTTTAGTTGAGTGAGAGTCCTTGAGCAGTTAGCAGTAGCTTACAGCCACGATAATCTTTACATATTAAAGATCATTGTGGCTGTAAGCTACTGCCAAATGCTGTACACTTGTACAATGACTATTTCGGAAACTCGGAAAATATATAGGTTGTTTATAAATAAATCATATCCCTTTACCGTAGAATATCCCATATTAAGGAGACAAAATGTTAACTACAGCGCCACTTAATTACTAACTCGCTTTTTTTTTAAATAACTCATCTCATCTCTATATACAGCAAGAGTTTTATTTATGATTGTATTCGAAAACGGGATCTCTTCATTTAAATGAGTAAAAGCTTTCTTTACTGCCCTTCAGGGGCTCAACAAAAAACCTTCTGCAAGCCTGAATCACAATAACTTTTCTTAAGAATTTGTCTGCAAAAAGGTTCCTTATTATAAATTTGGGACAAACAAGAATATACATATTTGTGTAGTAGATAAAAAAGCAACTTTCCATTTTATAACTTATTCGTTCTTATTGTTTTCTACTTTTGAACTATTCAAAACATTTGTTAACAATAAGACTATTGAGCTACAAAGTCCATACATTATAGAAGGCAATGTCTGTATTCAAATAAACAGATACATACCTAAAAGCATGATGACAACGTCATCTTGAGCATATTCCCTGATCTCTCCAAGCCACGCTCTGATGTTGTCGAAACTCGTCTTATTCGTAACATCATAGAGGAGTAGTAGAGCTGTAACAAAGAATAAGTCAGTAAAATGGTAACAAGGTCTAATAGAAATATTTTATTACCCTTCAGATTAAGAGGCTAAGTCAGCGTATAGAGATATAGGTTAAAATTAAATACCAAGGTATAAAAAATATCTTCTATTAGAAATACATACATAGATGCACGCCTCAACGTCCCTAAGGAGATAGACTATCGATCGCCTGGAGTGTTATTGACAAATCTCCCTCGCTTCACTCACTCCCATTAACCTTCTCATACATGATCTTCTATTCTTCACGCTTATATGAGATAACTTTAGCCTGTACCTACAGGACCTACCTACCTGTTTGTGGATGTGCATAGAATAAAACCTGCTTCCTTTTATCGTAACGACGTACGTACTAACTGCATATAAGTGAGGGGTTGGCTAATAATGGCACTAGAGTTACACTTGGTATTTTTGGACGATACTTCATTAATTTTGGTACTTCATAAATACGATACTTCATAAATTTAATCAGACTTAATCTGGTCGTACTTTTGAGAACTATGTTTTACTATTTTATTTCTCAAATCAATGTATGAATGTACATGAAATTTAAGAATCCAATTTAACTAACTAATGTAATGTTTTCTTTTATTACACACTAATGACTATTGAGAAGCTTTTCTTTGTAATGAAGTATGGCATGGTTCTACGTAGCTAATGTGTTTGGTGTATTGTCAATATTTTGAGGTCAGTGGTAGCTGCTCGTGCCTAAGTCTTACGTAAGGTATACTGTATGCAAGAATTTGTAAGTTTACCATTAGTTATAGTATTTTATGTTTCTTATGAGATAAGTTGCAGTGAAATATCACGCACAATAAAAGATTAAGACTAAGTGACTGTCTCCTTTCTCTTATAATATAAAACAGAAAACATTAAAGACAGCTATCTAACTAAGCTATAGATAGATTTTGAATACCTACATGTTTCCATGTTCTCAGGTAGTAGCGGTAAAGGGCAGGTACGTACATTATTGATTTTGGGTTCTGTAGGCGTGTCCGTATACTTTTATCACACAGTACAATATTACACTCGAACAATGTTATCAGCCAAAACTAAATGTTTCATAGTAATTCTAAGAACAAAAAAACTGAAGGTTGAACAGACTAAGTAACACCGATACTACAACTTTGGTCAAGCATGTCAGACAAGGTCAAATCTTTACATGACAATTGCATTGTTAGCTTCTCCTTAAGCCAAATTTAAGTGATGCTGTAAGTTTATTACTTGATATTAAGGAAAAGTGTTCTTGTTGGAAAGACAGATATAAATATTTATAAGACCAAAATATGAACCACCTGTCTCTTCAAAGGTCAGCTTCATAGCAATTGATAAAATGAGACGCTAACCACGTGCAATCCGTATTCTTTACCACAGTCATAAGTATTTATAGATCCATATTCGAGTGGACTAATGGATGAAAGGCGAGGACAAATGAATAAGAAGCCAGTCAAGAGTCGCTTTCATTCATTCCGAGAACTGAAAACCCCATCATCCATGACGCTGAGTCGAGTCTGTCGAATGCGGAGGCCAGGCAGGTAAAGCGAAGGGATCGAAGCTCGCAGCTCGTCCCCTCGTGGCGCATGTGTGAGTGAGTGATCCGGTTTCGTCCGCGACGAGCTTGGAAACACGCAACGAGCTCTTGAGGCCAGGCCAGATGGAATCTGGAGCGTAGACGTCGCGCGCCTCCGCTGCGCAGCAAGCCACCATCCCGTCCCCCTCACTCGGCTCGCGCGGGACAGAGACAAAATAACCAGCGTGGTTTCCTCTACATCTTGCGTTTCACCAGACAGATGGTGCCGTTGCCAACCGAACGGCACTCGAATGAATGATGAGTCTGCGGACTTCGCTCGCTCCTTCCTTCTCGCTGGCTGCTTCATCACGAACACGAGGTCTGACTAATGTCATTACAAAATGGCGCTGTTCGTCTACGTGACATTTCGAGCGTCTTCAAACAAATGACAATCGACACGCTTCTCTTGTTCGATGATTCATGCTATAGATCGTCATTTCTTGTACTTTATGGATCTCTTTTGACCGTTGGATTCTGTCAGATGGCCTATTTATGTACATAAGTGCTCTTTGTTTATCTCTGGCTTACCAATAACCATATTGCGACAATGGCATTGACCGATTAACAGTGTTTCATTCAGATAAGAATGGTTTTCGTGTTTCACTGAAGCTCGTCTTAGAACGAACCAGCTGCTTGAATACAACGAAGATTATGTGCTTAGTATCTTCATAGTTTACATTGTATTATTTCAATATCTCAATGTCACTTTTGAATATCTCTTCAAAATAGAGCCAATTCTTCTACAAATAATTAAGGTCGTTACTGTGATTAACCTAAACCAACACTGTTTAGTTATAACAGTATAGAAATGGAACCTATGCAAATAAAGATAAACTAATGAGATACTTAATAAGTGTAATGGGAGAGTAAGTAATGAGTAAGGTTACCCAAATATTTATTTACTATTATTAATCAATTCCTCAACCTTGAGTACCTACCTGCGTAAGTAGGTTTATACCTTATACTATATTGTACTTAATTATATCGGGGCAGGCAGGTGGTCTTATTATTTCTTTTATCATTTTTATTTCGCTATTTACTTAGATGATAATATGATAACACATGGTAAAAAATCTTCGTAAAGTATGAAAATACATTTTATTATGAATTAAGGTTTTTTGTTCACGTACTACTTTGCGTTTAAATACTAATACGACATAAACCAGAATTAGCCTAACGTTGTATATGTACACCTATTACATAAAAATATCGACTCTACAGTCGGAGTCCAAACCCAGGACCTTCAGTTCGCTCAGCGCAATAGTCAAATCAACGAACCATAACACAAGATCCTTTCAATATTTGTGCTGACCATGACCTCTATCTTCAGCTTTTAGTACTAAAATTATTAAAGGAACAGATGCCTCATTTTTTTCAAGTTGTACGGATTATGTAGTCTGGATAACAGATGTCGTTGTTATACTTTATACATTGTTAGATATGAATACTAGGTAAACTATAAATGCATAATGAATGCTTACCGTGAGCATCTCTATAATAAGCATGGGTGACACTTCGGAACCGCTCCTGGCCTGCAGTATCCCAAATTTGTAGTTTGACCTTGACGCTTCCATCTACGGTGACTACTTTATTCTGAAACAAGATGGCGTTAGTCGGATGGGGATTGAAAACTGTTTGCGTTCACATCCTATCAAACTCATTAAAATTCTAAAATCCTAATAAACTTAGTGCTATATTCACGGAACTTATGCTTTAAATATTTGTGGAAAGCATGAGTATTGTACTAGATTTAAGATTTAGAACAGGAAAACAAACACTATCTGTCTGCTATGAGCAATAAACACATTTTATTACCGAATTACCTATGTATTTAATTAAGTTACTAAGCATAATTTGTAATATCTTATTTTTAATAAACCGCCCCAATCCTATAATTTTCATTGTAAATGGAAATCAACCTATACCACAATGTAGACCGCATTTACTTTAATTAATTAGCATTAAGAGCTAACTAATTAGATCTAGCAGGCTATAACTAGGTCAGCCGTAATTAGTTCACAACACAAATATCCATCACAATACGTATTCAAACCTTAACAGTCACCAGATGCGTTCACAACAATAAATCAAACGTAAAAAGCAAGCAAAGAACTGAATAGGGGCCGCTCTGTTAATAAATCAGTGGAGCGTGCCGCCAATTCAATCACAGCTGTCATACACGAAGGGGCGGGCGCACAAACACCAATGGCGTGCAAACGCACTTGGCGCGCTAACACGTGACTGGCCAATTTCAAAATCAAACCCTTGATTTTTTTGCAACGCGGCGCAAAGGATTTAGCCTATATGCCGCAGCGTGACACAAATGTTGTAACAGCAGCTGTTGCATCTAACATCACAACCATTATTAAAAAAGTAGTTAGATCTTAATAACTAAATAGCAACTATCAATAGGAGTGTAGAGTAAGCATGAGGCATAAAAAATACATAGTATAAAGGTCTTATACATGAAAATTATAACTTTACTTTAGTAAGTATACTTTTTCTAAATTACCCTGAAGTCTATACCGACTGTGGACACATAGTTCCCAGAAATGAAGGTGCCGTCTCTAAACCGCACCAACATGCATGTCTTGCCGACTCCACTGTCACCCAAAAGCATGACCTGTAAAAAAGTAAGAAGTTACAGGTATGAATAATAAAGGAGTAACTACAAATACATTTAAGGAAGTTTCATTTTAGCGTCTGAAAGGTATTTAACATTTTTGTATTTTTTTCTGACTATGCAAAAGCGTTCGACATAATTTGATTTAAAAAAATATAACTTCCAGATAGTTAGAGATCGCGCCACATAAATTGGCAGTAGCCAAACTTGGAACTAAATTTGACGTTTCCGCCATTGCGTGTTATTTTGTATGAAAGGTAAATTTAGTATTACCAGCGTTGTGTTTTTTGCTCACTCTTTGTAATTTTTATGTTTGTTAAGGGTGATTATAATAAATTGATTTCCGGAGTTTCTTGTTAGTTCTTCTCCAAGCTAGGGTCTCCGCTGATCTAACCTCGGTAAAAATATGTAAAGACAATGCTCAGTGCCATGTTTGAAATTTTTCCATGTTTCAAGTTTTTTTAATTTATACTTAGATCATACGATAACTTTCAAAGAGCGAGATCTTTAAATCTTTATTTTAAGGATAGCTGGACAAAGCCACTTTTTACCGTTTACCACGTAAGGTGATAAACGTATCCATATGGATCATAATTATTGTTAAGGAAAAACTGGCACACTGCTCACTTTCTTTGTAATCTTTATTTTTGTTAATTATAAAAATAATAATCTTTATTGTTGTTATACTTAGATCATAAGATAACATTCAAAGAGAGCTTGTGATAGGGTATGGCACAGTGAGTGCTAGTTTTGGCGTGTTTACTGGTAACACTGAATTACGCGACTGTGGCGACGCCTCCAACTGCCAATTTATGTGGGGCGATCTCTACTCGTTTCTAATAGAATAGAACCAATTCCATAAATAAAACTAAATTTAACATTAGCAAAATACGAAACTGTTAACCTACTGAACTTTACTTATTGAGCGTACATTCAAAAACCATTAGCAACAAATCAACTTACCTTCCCGAAAACATCATATTTATCTTCCTTGATCTCTTCTTCCGAAGGTGATGGTGGTTCACTATGAGGCATAACTCCCGCCTGGAGTTTCTCATCATCATCATCGTCTCTATTCTGGTGTTCTGGAAGATTCCTAGCCCATGTAGGACGAACTCTGCCTACCACCACCCTTTTCTCCATTTGCTTCCTATCTGGTATGTTTGGGTTCCACATTGTACGATTAACACTGCTTTATGGTTTTATTACTGTTTTTTTATGTCTTTCATTCATTTATGTCAATTGACGTCACTTGTTCAGTTTTCACTTGTTTTGTTACACTCAAATTTGAAGGATCACTATATTTATTTGTTGATTTGAATTCAGGTTAATTGAAATGTTACCTATGAGTTATTATTAATAAAGAATGGATGAATAGGGTTGTGAAATTACTCGACATTGTTGGTGAAGCAATCAATATACCTATATATGTGCTTATAAGTATTTTTTTAAAACATAACAAATTTGATGGGTCTACATCTTACATATTTAGTTCTTTAATTTTCCTTCATATACATGCATATCTACCTATAATAACATTAACCCTATAACACCTTGGTATTCATGTAAATTTAAACCTATTGCAATCGACACAAACCACAATCAAAATTAACATAGAGAAAGACGAGGCAAAGCGAAATGATCGTGAAATATCTGAATCATTAAACTTTAAGACGTGAACACCAGATAATACTAGTACGTAGAATACCTAGATGAAGAGTTCAATGTATTTAAGCGAGCAAAGATTACTATCTTGTCTATACTGATGGGACGATAAAGGTGTGAATATATCATGTTGGTAACAATCAGTATTTGTAAATTTCTAACTTTTAAATTATATTTTATTTCAGATAAACAGGTTCAAATTCAATCATGTACCAATGTAGCATTTCATTGAAAACTCAGATACTTCAAACAAAGTAGGTATGTACACCATTGTCAAATCTTCTGTTCATTGGCAATATTGATCAAGACATCTGTTTTGAACTGTATGACGTGCCCCTAAATACCTATTGTTTGGTCGTCACGAGCCAATCTCGTCAAGTTTCAAAGGCTTTGAATGTAATACCGATTGGAAGTGTCACGCGATCATCACGGTTTCTTAGGAAATCGATTTCAATATTGTTGTCAAGGAAGGGTATTTATCAGAAATGCTCACTTCGATATCTAATATTGAATCGATTCTGCTTATAGGTATTTTCTATAATATTATGGTGTGTTATTTTTGTTTTATTATTAAACTGTAAAATTAATGGTAATAACATTAAAATGTCTACTTAATTTCGCGGCAATTTCAATTTCCAAGCGTAGTAAAAAAAATAATGAATCTAAAAGCAAAGTTTTCTTTAATATGGCAACCTCGAGTCGGTCTGAGCTCCCCCTGTGTTGCCATGGTTAATAATGAGCTCTGATCAAAGGAAGATAAAATGTCTCCAACAACGATACTGCTTGGAGACACAAAGTTAGCTTACTTTATTATGCAGCGTAAGCACAAAGCTTTATGAAACTGAATGTCACTTAGGAAACTAGTCTAAACCCTAGAGGTACAATTTGGAAAGAGAAGAAGTTCATATACCTTCATTTATTGTTGTATCAACATTTACTACCAGTATTGATATCAGAATTTACTCCTTAAGAGTTATTGAGAATCAATAACTTTGGCCATCATAGCTATGACAATACTGTGACGACGTGTATTGTTAAACTGATTGAGTTCTTGGGTAATCGTTAACAAACTTTGTTTGCAAGTTGGGGGTCCCTCCTATAATAATTATTCTAAGGGTCTGTATTCAATATCTGGATCGATCTACCAAAATGTGATACGTACTTGTTTGTTTAGAAATCTATGTATATATTTCGGGATAAGGAAAGGCAGTGCTTTTGAGAAGCATCACGTTAAAAAGATTATCTTCGGAAAGAAGGATTAAAAGCGATTAGATTTCTACGTATAGGCGACGACACGACTCAAACATCTTATCCTACGATATTAAAGCTCATTTTCAGCATTATTGGAACATTTTTGCTTCAACAAGAACATGCATAAGCTATACCCCCTAGTTTATACTTTTTAAATGTAAGTATACTTTTTGTATTGTGTGTTTTTCTGGCTGTGAAAAAAGATGGTAAAAAGATTTACGCTATGAATTTTAAATAGAAAGCCGTCGCTAAAGAGGGCTTTTTTTCATAATTTTCGTAAGAAGAGGATCAACTCAAACATTTATTAAAGAAAACTCCTTCAAAGTTGCTTAATTTCTGATCGAGGGTTTTTTATTAATAAAGTCTTATTAATAACGGCTGGTGAAAACCGAATGATTATTAACAGCTTAGAAATAAGTAAATGGTTATTGTAAAGGTTATTACTTACTTAGTTTTAAACTCAAATTATGCTGCATATTTCGCATACAAGCAAAACGCTAGTAGTAATTAGTAAAATAACTTATATATTTAGTTATTTGCATAGGTATAGGTTTATTTACATAACACTTATATTTTTATATTGTAGGAACACACGAGTTTGCGCATTAGTACATTAGTACATAGGTCAATATTTACGGATTACAAATTAAATTTTCCTGACCTAAATAAACAATGAAACGGAATAATTATACATTGAATATAATAATGCCTTATTGGATATATTAATAATTATTACAGAGGTACAGTACGAATTAAAGTTAGAGATCCCGCCACATACGGTGGCAGTTGGAGGCGTCGCCACAGTCGCGTAATCCAGTGTTGCCAGTAAACACGCCAAAACTAGCACTCACTGTGCCATACGGCTCGATACATTATATTGAGGTTTCATTTGTAACGATCTTTGGTTGCAGAGCTATAAACTCAAATAAAACAAATTAATATACCAAAGTCAAAAGTCAAAATATTTTTATTCAAAATAGGCCCTATCATAAGCTCTCTTTGAAAGTTATTTTATGATCTAAGTACAAATTAAAAAAACTATATATTGACAAAAGGAATATATATGAGTGAAGTGGAAGAGCGGTTACGTAGGGGCCGGCCTAATAAGACATATATGTAACAGTCAGATAGACGCTATATTGAAAAAAGGTGACGTTAGGAGTACCTATAACCGCCGAGAGTGTATTAGAGAATGTATGAATGTCAATGAAGCGAAAGTGGTCTGTCAGGATCGGGACAAATGGGGATCCGTGATCTCTGCCTACCCCTCTACAGGGAATCAGGCGTGATGTGTATGTATGTATGTAAAAAAAACTATTTCAAACATGGCACTGAGCATTGTCTTTACATATTTTTACCGAGGTTAGTTCACCAACCATTTCGGCTGCTCAAGATGCCACGTCATGAAGACCACGACCGCTCTGATAAGAGCGTAACGATTGAGAAGAAGAAGTTCAGCGGAGACCCTTGGAGAAGAACTAACAAGAAACTCCAGAAATCAATTTATTATAATCACCCTTAACAAACATAAAAATTACAAAGAGTGGGCAAAAAACACAACGCTGGTAATACTAAATTTACCTTTCATACAAAATAACACGCAATGGCGGAAACGTCAAATTTAGTTCCAAGTTTGGCTACTGCCACCGTATGTGGCGGGTACTCTACTCCAGAGCACTGAAATATGCCTGAATCATAGACAAGATAGATAATAATGTCTTCTCTCATCCATGGTCTGAACCAACTCGTAACCAAATTAAACAGATTTTAGTTATATGTATTTTACTATAATTGTACGAGTACCTACTTACACTGGATCTAATTACATTATGATTTACCTATCTACGCGTAAATGCCTGTATAATTAATAAATAAAGTGGTCGCATTTACAAATAATCAGACCATAATTTTGTTTATTTATAAATACGAACCAGCAGGCACTAAAGCTCCACTCACATCTGACCTTTGGTCCCGCATCATAAAGGGTGGTTTCCAAAGCCTCTTAATTAATAATGCCACTACCGCCATAAGGGGTAGGTAGGACTATCATCATAAAGGATTTTAAAAGCAATCTCCTTTGCCGGTGCATTTAAATTGAAGTTTAATTTGAGATTTATAGCCCTCATCCGGCTTTATGAGATGCGTTGTTTACTACAATATTGTGATGCTGAGAGTTGTATGAACGTCAAAGTGAGCTAGGGATGTGCTGGTTTATTAATAACTAAAATGCATGTAAAAAGTTGTACTACTACCTACGCGCTACCCTTAAAGAGGTAAACGAAAAGAGCAGATACCATTTTTCTTTATCCTGGTATTACACTTTTACTTTTATTGCAAGGGGCTTGTTCAATTATGTGTACCTAATAGTTTACTTTTACTTATGAATTAATTTACTTATGAAAAAAATGGCACGGAAAATATAAAAGTTTATAGTAGGTGTACACAGATACGTCTAAAGTTCCTAGTTTCAGATATGAAATAAAGACTAGGTATCGAAAGAACAAATTTTCATTTTAGCCAACTTTCAGCATTCACCAGGAATAATATAGCAAAATTATAACCACTATCCATTTCAGGGAATTCACTACCTAATTAAGTGTCGGAATGTTGGCTTCTAATTTTGAAACGGCAGCGTATCGATCATATTCGTATCAGATTTCCAACTATGCTTTACTCATAGATAACTTACATAGGTATCGAGTTAAAGTAAGTAGGTACGTGCCTACAACACACGAATTTCAAAGAGGACTCATAATTGGATTGCTTTGCCATCGCTTAATGAACCTTTCATCCTTGCTAAACTGCTTTAATGATTTAATTTGATTTTCTCAGCCCTTTAGGGTGTTGCGATAGATGTTTACATATTTAAGACTAAGGGAGGTTCCTTTGCTGTGTGCTTATCTTATTAATAGCTTTACGTAATGTGTACAGGCAAATTTGTAGTTAGCTAGAAACAGTCTTTAAAATAACCTATTTAAACGCGTATTGTTTTGTACCAACAGATTTAAACACGTTAAACATTGTAATTTAACGCATGCAATTAATAGGTAATCTGTTTTAAAGGTGACACATTTTCAAGCTTTTAATGATAATGCATGGAATCAAATTTCGCCAAACATGTAAATTGAGACTTGTTTTACATTAGCTAGCTGTTGCAAGTTTTTGTAATTATTATTATAAATAGTAATATAATGCCAACTTGACAGTATAATTTAAAGCCCTAAGCAATATAGAATAAAAAATAAAATTCGAATAACATTTAATGAGAGCTTCAATATTCTACGAGAGTCAACTAATTAAGTTGTTCGTGAGTCGAAATTTTCATCATTTTCTCCTTATATTCTCAGAATATTTACTCGGTAAAGATTCCTAGTAGGCAATTACTTGTATATGGCTTTAAGTTACGAAAATAAGTACTGGAATTGCCAAACAATAATCCATTTCTAAGCTTGGTATGAATTATTATAACCAACATTGAATATTTTAATTAGACACTTTTTTACTGACTAAACTACAGGTAATATAACACTTTACTTACATTACATATATACATCACTAACATTATATAACACTATAAAAGTATAAATAAGTTTCCAAATGTAGCTATGACAAAATTTATGTTAAAAAATGTTACAAAAGTTTCATTTGTACCGATCGATCTCAGGGGCTAATCAAACTAGGTACCTAACTAAGTCCTACAACTGTTTAGCGAATCAGTACCAGTATTGAGGTATTAATTGCGGTTAACGGATATCGATTGGGCCTTGTTGAGCCCCTGGTAATAACTAACCACACCTGTTTTGACACAATTATCAAAACGTCATTCACATGTTGATGAAACTTCAACAATGTGTGTATGAGTAGCTTTAATGTGTTATGTTCGGATGCTGTGTATTAGAGATTAGTAGTTTAGTGGTTATTTGGATTATCCTTAGGTATTATTTATGTAAGCTATAGAGTGGTGTATTTATTTGAGTACCATGCTCTCTATCTTGTATATACTCAAATAAGACTTATTGGTAATGACACAATCGTACTAAAAAAATTTATTACTTAGTACTACAATTTTTTATTTTGAAAAGGCTGTTTTGGTGCCTTATGTTATAAAAATAACGTTTAAATTCTCTATTTTCCCGTTTACTAAACATCTTATTAGTTATTATAAAGTATACCAAGATAAAAATAACATCATAAACATACATTCTCTTTATTGCAATAAACCTTTGTTTAATGTTCGCGGTCTGTTTTAAGGGTTTGAAAAAGCCTGTTCAGCGCAATAGGCTAACTTTGTGCTCGACTAGCGGCTTCAAAGTTGAGATCCGATGAACTCTTTATGAGATCAGGGTTCCCGGAACATAATACAAGTTACAAAGGCACCTCGACTTCTGTTAACGAGAGTTAGCGTTTGTTTCCGTAAATATCATTAGGGGATCCAAATTCTTAGTAATATTTATCAAGATAATGTACTAAGTAAAAATTTGACATACATATTTCATTAGCTTAGAGATCCAATAAGATAAGTTTACCCTCTCTAGTTATTGTCGAATGTAGGTAGTACGATGTATCTAATAGTATATAGGATTGATACTATCCTAAATCAAACCTAAATGTAAGATATACATATCATATTACCTACTGAATGTAATAAATTTTATTACTAGTTAGTGATATTAAACTATTTTCGTATTACTTTTAAACTTCAACTTCCATCTCTATCAGTCAGTATAAAATATATAACACGCAAACAAAAATATCAACTGCATAACTCACGCCTAAGGCAGGGTTGAGCTAGCAAATTTATATTCAATAGCTATGAATATATTTTATAAAATATGTGTACTTAAAAGATAAGGGAAACATCGTGAGGAAACATTTCCATCCCTTCATGTAAATCAGGGTTTACGAACACCGATTGAATTGCCACCTGTATGATTGGGTATTTACTGTAACGTGTCGACTCAACCTCTGGCTATTCCGAAAGAGATTAATGTCGTTACTATCATATTTTATGTAAAACATTTTCACATGATAACCAAAGTGTGTTTTTTAATAAAAATACAATACGTACGTATATGTAGCTATATATTTTCACAAAGCTAAATTAATATATTTTAGATTTTTGTAATGATATATTATTTACTATTAAGCAATTTAACCGCATATTATTAAAATCAAATTTACGGTTTAAAAAGCGTGTGTGTAAAGAACAGAAGAGATTGTATGAAAAGGTTAATTAATGGATGTGAATGAAGCAAGGGAAATTAGCCAGGATATTTCTGTATATGTATGCAAATTTACAAAAGTTAAAAGTTAATAAGCCTGACACCATCTCATTCAACTTCAGAAATTACTTTACCAAGTCGTATATAACTTATCAAAACACCAAGATTGTGTCGTTACGTTTCTGTTATTTAATTTCCGAATGATGAAGCCCAAAATTTTATTACTCCTCCACAAATATGTACAGAGTAAATAAACTGGATCGGAGAATATCGATGTTACGATCAAAACAACCATGTTAATATTTAATAGGGTAAAGAAAAATATGTGTCGTATGGGTCGGCCCAATAAGACATAATATGACAGTTAAATAGACGACGAATTGGAAAAGGGTGACGTTAGAAGTACCTTTAACAGCCAAGTGTGTATGTGGAGGTATATGTATGACAATGAAGCGGAAATCGTTTCTCAGGATCATAACAAACGGGGATCTATGATCTCTACCTACCCTTCTGTAGGGAAACGGGTGTGATGTATATGTATGTACTTAAAATACGAGTTATGTATGTATTCACTTACTTTCTTACTTGTTCTTATTTATAACTAAAATTAATAATAAAAAATATATATTTGTAAATAATCGTGTATACAACAAATATATATTTGTATTCTGGTTATAAGTTTTTATTATTATCTTGACTAAAGTTTAAAAGTGGGTTTCTAATGGTGCAATGCTTAGTTGATAGTGGCTGATCAAGTCCTAAGTGCTCCGAAAGGAATAAAATTCATAATAGAAGTTGTGTATTCAAAAGTTGTACATTCTATTATTAAATTAATTCATTGTATGTAGTGTTTAACTACGTTGGTACATCAAAACTTTAATTTAACAATAGCAAATAGATACGAAAAACAATATTTGAATGATATTCGTAAACAATATTTCATTGAAATGAAAAGCTATTACAATATTGTTCCGTGCACAAAATTATTACAGTGATATTCATTGCATAACGCGCCTTTCATTTCACTACAAAAGCTTTATGTAGGAAAATTGAAATTAATAACTTTGTTGTTTTACGTATTTGCCACTTTTATTACATTTACACTCTCTATAATATCCCAAACGAAATTAGACTATAAGGCCTTAAAGAACCAACTTTACGGCAAATGTAGTCAATCATTTTACTTTTGTTGACAAATTTAGACATAGCAATTGGTGTAAGATAAACCAAGAACCTTAAATATATGTACATTAGTCAAATGCTAATATATATGCGTGCTATAAGAAAAACAGACATTCTTTAGTCATACCTTATGTTACATTTATTTCTGTCCATCACTATTTTCTTTTCTACTCTATGTATATGACCAAAACAAAACAAATAAATTACTAACCATCATCCTTTCATTTAGAGGCAAATCACCTACGATCAAAAACACACAGAATAAGAACAACTAAAAACTCAATTCCAGAGAAACAGAGACTTGTTCACAGAGTAGGTTTAAGCCCACCATGTTCTGTTGTCGAAATTGAATTTTCTCTGTTCTGGAGCATATGACAAAGGCAAGCAAATTAGCCCTGGAATTGGTGTCGAAAGCAGCTTACGTTGACACAGATTATTGGTACTGTTTGTGCTAGAGATAGATTACAATTTCAACAACGTATGTCTCTATATTTGGATGCTAATTTAAAAATGACTGTCACTGTTCCATTTTCTACTCTATCGAAAACTTTAGTTGTTTCCCAGTTAACATGAATAAAAGGTTTAAACACAGGACTTGAAAAAAATCTCTTTATTATAGCATAATCTTAAAACTATAAGCGATATGTGCAAACCATGTATCGGTTCCGTAAAGCTATGCGGAGGCAATAAACTACTCATTTAAAAACCTGACTGTGTTTCCATACCCTCACGATTCCTTTCTATTATTTTCCTACATATTAAAGTTGTTACTTAAATGTCATTTGCTACCCTATGGAGAGCTTTACTTATATCTTAATTTTATTTCTTTTAAGCCTCTTAAAACAATCATAACGCCATTAAAAGATAACAGAGCATTTTTGGATTTTAACGAGCTATGCGAAGGCAATAATTATCAACTAATTTTAAAGCGCAACTGACTTTCATTCGCTAATATCCTAGCTATAGTTCTCTGAACAAGCTCAAACAAATCAATCATTACAAGGGCACCCGAACGGGCACGTACTTGTCTTGTCCTAATGAGTTCATTGGAGTAATTATTGGGTCGCCCCAGCCTCCGTGGTAAGGCTTCGTCAGCCGTGAACTCTCGAGCCAGTGCGCCAGAAGAATGATTACATGGTCTGCTTGCCCTCCCTTTTGAAGCTCCAGTCGTGTGCTCGCAGTAGATAGGTTAAATTGCGAATAATGGACAGGACACGTGGATGCTCGGGAGCTATTTGTAAGGATAATGACACGGGGAACGCTTTTTACGAATATTGTTGCTTGTATGTTTTTTAAGTGGCACTTACATATTTTTTGTAAGTGTAGACTAAACCTTTACTTGTAAGAATGATTGTTTAATAAGTCAAATGTTAAGTTATTGCAATTCGAGTTATTATACTCCTACATTATTTATAAATTATTCTATATTGAATCACGATCGGGGTGCCAATGGTTATTTCAATCAATGTACCTACCTTATGTCCACACCACGCTAATTTGAATCAAATCTGGTGTAAGGCTTAATTAACAGTGAACAAATACAGTTCATAATAGGTAATCTCAACTGTATCAGGTGAACCGGAAATCCGTATTCAAATACTCAGTCAAATCTACGTCAAACCAGCAAGAAATCTTAATAATCAAGCTACAAACTAGCCCCTTAGGAAAACAAGTAGCTCCAAATAGTAAACAGCGATTGAAATTGGTTTCTGAGATCCCTTGGCCGTTTGCATTTCCCTCGATAGAACCGATTTACCGCAACAGAACTCTCCACCTGACATGTTTGCCTAGTACCTGCCTTCGACAAACTACCAATAAACGGTATTTTGGTCGACAGCGCGACTTGAAAGTAATCGGAATTTGGATTTGAATTTGCAGGAAGTGAATTCTATTTCGTTTTTGCAGAACACTCCAGGGGGCGGTTCGATTTATGCATATAGGGTCGTCTAAATAATGAAAACGTATTTTAATTATCAATAAGCTTAGCTTAGTTAGACAGTATCCGTAAACAGCCCTAACTAATATCAATCCAATTGAATATTGTCCCTACTTCATCTGTAAGTAGAGACTCTGCTTTCATACTTTGAACTATACTTTTTGTACTATTTATTCATTGAATTTATGTATAGCATTTACTATTGAATATAATATTATATACTTTGTATAGTTATCACTTGCCAAATTGCAATCCTGTTTCGCAACGACATCGTCGCGAAATTCTCTGAGTTGGAACTTACAAAGTAATGCGATGAAAACTTCTACCTGAAGTTTCGCTCCTGGTAATAATTAGCGAAAGACGGGTACTTCATACCTGGTATTGTTGATACAGCCTTTTGGTGAGGTACTAGTTGGCTTAACTAATTGGTTTATGCAATAGTTGTGTATCATACTACGTTAGGTTATTAAATTTCAGATAAAAAACAATGTTTTTTCTAAGGTTTAACTGATAAGTGACTTCATTATTCAACTTAATGTACATGTCAAAAAGTGTTACTTTTTCGGGTAAAATATTTGAACGAAAGTCTACAAATTGCATTTAACATAAAATATTTTGCATATTAACGGGTAATCAAACATTCTTGTTTGTTACAGTAAAAACACATAATTGTTATTCCCCTAACTGTTATTGTTACCAAATACGCAGATCCTAAAACAATAGGGATAAACCCCATTCGTTCAGAACCCTTGTTTACGGAATAGCTTGAGGTCATTTCCAGCGTGGGGAAAATGGCTATATTATCTAATTAATGTAATGTCAAATAACCTAATATAATAACCTATGCTAATAATTGAACAAGGAGATGTTTTATGTGTCCAAGGTTCTGTCCACCGCGAAAGGGATTAAAGGACGTGAATGTATACGTATGTCAAATTATCTCTCATAATGTTTTATCTATGAAATTATGAATATAAGAATTAATAGTCATATCAAGAAATTGGATAGTAATGAACAATGAATACGGAATTTCAGATTGCAAATGTCGAATTTTCAACAGTATCTTATTGAAGTCGCCTACAATTAATGATGATGCTTAATATGTTGCTTTATTTATTTTTGTACACCTTTATTATTTTTGTTTGTAACTCTTTATTCATATAACACTAACTGAATTTCTACGAGACAAAATAGTGACGTATCAACCTATGTATATGTGCAATACGTGTACTATTTTTTATGCCAATCGTCATAATGTACAATATATAGCAGACATTTATCATTTGCTCATTACCAATGGTAATACCATGCAATAAGCCTAAGTTTATAAGCAACAGAGCCTACCGAATAATTGGAGCACCCTTTTCAAGCCAAATGTTCTTTGAAGCTTTTCGTATTTGCCTTCGACTAACAATTCGTTTTATAATGAACAAATAAATTGGATTGGACGTATAAAAGGAATTTTTAAAGGTTGACTCCGCCATTAAAGATGTGTTTTAAATAGAAATAAAAGTTATATTGAAACTGTTTGAAACGATCACCATTAGAGCTTATTTTTAAATGGTTACAAATGAATTGTATTTAACGTCCAGGAATATAATAAAATAGCCATTTTAAAGCATAATAACTGGTCAATTAATCTACGTAGCCGCCATGATACCACGTAACAATTTTGACTATCCCACGAGGCAAATATGGACTATCCAGTGAAGATTAAGTTATTACTTCAATATACAACATTTGTAGGGCAGAATGCAAATAGTTTAAGACTATTTAATCTAAAGATGTCGTAAAGTAAATCCTGGATATAAAGTAAATATTTTACTGAGGGTAAGAGTAGATTGGACTAGTTAGGGAGAGGTATTACGAAAGTAGAAGGGTCCAGTTTGTTTAGAATATATAGCGGGAGACTTAAATTAATTTCACTAGGAACATAATATATAACGCGTGAATTCATTTCATTTAACTAGAAAGATATCATTCCATAATCTGAAATATTTGATGGATACCAGTATCATAATACTTAAAAACTATTTTGTTGGTTCTGCCTTGAAGTTATTAGAAAAACATATAGCAATCGCAATAATATAAGACAGCTTAAAAGTTATGCATGTAGTATATCGATATTTAAAAATGTAGAAAAGCACTTTCTTTACTTTTTATTCACTATAGCAATTGTACACCATAATTAAAACTAATGTCAATAAAGTAACTCACGGTCACATTATCTAAATATATATGTAGTTCATTTATTATTTAAATTAATGGCTAAACATGCATTTAATATATGTACAATACATGTTCATTTGAAATTAATTCTGCTATTCATTTTACGTCATCACACAATTTGTAGGAAGCACCGTGTATATTCATCAAAAACACTTTAGTTTGAACTCGTTTGTGAAAATATCAAATTAAACCCAACTCTCAAACGAGTACTAGGAATTCAGAATCAGTTGCAGCATTTCGCTATTTTCAATGGACGCTAATGCGGCTCTTGTGTCGCGGATTCTATAGAATTGAATGTAAAGCGACATTGAATTGAATAAAAATTGTTTTGTTCCGAGCCTTGGTCAAAAAGATATTCTGACTACAGAATATACCTGAAATATCTGTTGTTTTCACATTTACATGACTAAAGACATCATATAAATATCCATAATACAAATGAAGAGATTCGCGATTTATACTCATGATTAATAACTGACGGGACTTATCGCGTAAGTTTCTATATAATAAAATTACCTTTATTAACCCGACGTTTCGGCTACGTTGCAGTAGCCATGGTCACGGGCAGTCTGCCCGTATTGCGGCGTTTATTGTATAAAAACTTACGCGATAAGTCCCGTTAGTTATTAATCATAAATGATCGTATTGTTGTAGAATTTGCTGAAGCGATACTTATATTTACATTTTCACGTAACATACGGACACAGGAATTATTACGACGGTGACGAATTATTAATTAACCACGGAAGGTTTACACTACTCTGAAATAATATGTAATTTTACCGGGATCTACATCTTCCATTATTCACGTTTCTTGCGTAATCTCCATCGATATCCTTTGAACGAAGAGGCGTAAATTTCTTTTATTTACACTAGTTTAATACTGTTTATATATGTGATTCGGGTAAGAATATCTAGGTAATAATATATAGAAGTTCAACCTATAAGATTTATGCGAACACCCATATATTCAAATGCACTTTGAACCCCTTTACTTAGTTACTTTAAAGCTCCGTGCAAACTTTAAGGGAGTATGTGAAACGCCATTACACTCGATGAAACTGGTAGTATCCGGTAAAAGCCGCCATTTCCGGTGCGGACAACCGTCACAATGGAAACAGCCTCTTCCAACTCAATAGGTGCCTGAAAGCCTTTTTCTATTTTGAATTGACTCGACACTAGCATCCCTTTACTAGCTATAATAAATGGTTTTATGTTGAAAACTGTTAATACAGCCTATTCTACATACAATCGGTTTTCTATCCATAACGGGGTGAACAAAGCTACGGAATCCTTATATATCTTTGCCTACCTATAACATTAACTATTAGGGTTACGGTGTCATCAATATTATAATCATTATGGCGAGCTGACATTGGCTATTAATACTGACAAACCTCTCTTACTTGTATACAAGTTCTCAAACATTATAGGCACTAGATAGGTACTTATATTATGCCTAGAGGTATTAGTAAACGGAATTGATGTGTCTGTTATTTATAGATGCATGTTATCCTGTATTTAAATATATTTATCTTCCTAATAAGTTTACAGTTAATAATTTTTGTTTATATTTATTAAGTCCTGAAGAAAAATCTCCATATTTCTAGGAAGCACTATTCTTGAAAATGGCGCTAGGGTAAACAGGAAAATCGCACAAGAAGGAATCTAATAGAGCAATAGCCAGATAGAGAATTTCTTAAAATAGTTCTCTATGAAATGGAACAAAGAATATTTTTTAATTAGGTGATTAATTATCATCCTTAGTTCATTCGATAATTATTAATTTAAAGTGTACTTAGACTATTGTTTCGTATTTAATAAATAAAAAACTTTTAAAGCCATATACGAGACTGTAAAGAATAGATTCATCACATCACATAAAATCGTTGAAATCAGCAGCAATAGTCAACAGCGATAAAATTGTAAGCTTCCATTAGTCAAATGATTTTGACCTTAGCATTGGTATAGTCTACTATTTCAGCCTGCCCTACATTACAATGCTAATCATAATATACCCAGATACCTCAGGAAAGATTGGCACTTAATGATTATTACAAAATAATTGTTCACTTTTACATAAGTCACCTAAACAAACCATTTGTTCCACAAAATAAAAGGCTAAAACATCTTAATTGACTCCATATCCCTTCCCATTGTAAAATACACAAAAAGGAACATTGAGCGCAATTAAAATGTTTTCGTAACATATTCATTTCATATTCATACGAAGTGAAGATAATTAAATAAATACAACACTCTTGGGTAACATTGGTTAATAATTGCTACGTCGCTTCGAAATTCTTATGAAGAAAACCACAATTAGAAGTTTTTCAAAGAATTAATTAAGATATTCGTTGAACCTGAGTGTTTACCCTGTATTATGTTGTTTGAATGTGGACACCGAATGAGAGCTAGTAAACCAATTAGTGGACATTTGTCGTATTTACGAGTAAATAACAAAGAATGTTCTTGGATTTAATGAGGTACCTACATTGGACTTACGATAGGTTTAAGATCTACCTATGAAACAATGTGAACTTGAAAATCAAAATTTCTTTTATGAGTTACCAATTCATTTGTCGCGTATTGACATGATTATTAAATTACTAACTATATTGAATTTTTATTATTTTTATAACTTTACTAATATATTATTGTCCTTGATATATTTTTTTTTTGTTAACTGCTCTGGTTTTCTACACAATTTCTTTCAAAAACTGTGACTTATTTAATTATCATTTAACATCCAAATTTTCACATTTCACCTTATTATATATTATTCTATTTACTTATGTTAAAGACATATAACATAGACCATCACAAAACTACAAATCGAATTTATCTTCCACCTCACAACTCCACTCATCCGTAACAAAGCACTAAAAGTCTAGCCTAAACCTTTGGCACTGAATACAATTTTCGCGTCGTAAGTAACAAGTTTACTTCTAGAACACACGACCGTTCCCCATCAAATCCCGAGCGAGACTGATTCTGGGTCCCTAAAAGGGAAAGGATACTCTTCACCCCATTTTGCATAGGGGGTATCTACAGTTTAATTGGACTGTGCGTGATTGATCTCGGTTCGGGGAAGTGAGAGGTAGTAAAATCTTAATATTTCATGCTTTGGTTCGGATATAAATAGCTTTATTACGGACGGCTCAATGAGATGTTGCTAAATATAAGCGTGAATTGCCATTGTGTGAAAACTGTGCTATGTTGATCCGATAATAATTTTCAATATCGTACAGTTACTATTCATTCGAGTACTTATACATACAAAGACATCACGTCTGATTCCCTGTAAAGGGGTAGGCAGAGATGACGGATCTGTAACTGTCCCGATCCTGACAAACCACTGTTGCTTCATAGACACTCTACACCTCCTCAGACCTCATACTGCATGTATATCAAGACTAACTGTTATTTATATACCTCAACCGAAATTATAGCCAATTTAGTTGACAGTAACACCAGTCACTGACAGACATATGTTACTCTTATGTATCTAGTTATAATCGTTCAAAATACAATACATACATATACATTCACGTCCCTTTATTCCTTTTGGGGTGAACAGAACCTCAGAGACACGATAATATCTTCTACGTCTCCTTTTATCATGAATATGCATTCGATGAGGTTGGATCAATGGTGACAGGTTACTAGCCCATTGCCTTATTGATTGCATTTACCCGAAGTCCCTTTATCACCTCCTACGACATGCCGGTAAGAACGTCAGCTAGTTAGCATTCGTTTTACGTCACAGACTAGCTCAGGAGAAAATCCAATAAAAACAAGAAAACGCTTTTCTATAAACAAACCAAAGTACGTTAAGCTTTTTCCTCTTACAAGCGAATTAAGTCCCGATTCCCAACAGAGGTAAACAAGGTAACCCACTCCAAGATTATTGGAGTTAGATTGCGATCTTTTAAAAGGGTAAACAATTCCCTAAGTAACTTGACCCTGGCAATTACATTTCCTGGAAGCATTTTCAAATGAGAGATAAAGGTGCGGATGGATGATAAAACTAAACAGTGCCCATCTTTTGTAAGATTTTATGATCATTAATATCTTTTAGGTGGTGTGAAGAAGTTTTTCTGATTACTTTGGTGAAAAATTAGTGTTAGTATGTTAATAGGTATGACTTAATTGCTTATGAATTTAGGTTGGGTTTGTTTGTAGGAATCACTGTTTTCAGACAGTGAAACGAAATTGAAATGAATTGAAAAACTTTTTATTCAACATAGGGATTATAAAATTACTTATTAAGAGTCAAAAAAACATTTTCACGAGAAAAATTGTCTTTTAAATCAGATAATCTTAAATAGAGAAGAAAAAAACATATAAAATGTATGTGTCAAGAACGAAGTACTTAAAATTTGTGTGTATGTATGTACCTTGTCATTTGTTTGTATTCTTTTTGTCTGTTTATTTTAGCTTCTTTCTGAAAATAATATGTACATATAAAGATATATAACAATACAAGACAACTCTGCCTACCCCTCTACAGGGCAAAGGGCGTGATGTGTATGTAACTATGTAGTCAGACAACTAATTATTACCATAGTAGGTTTACATTATCTTAACAACATCAATATAAACAGATTCCGGTCTAAGAATACCGAGCACTTTTGCGAATAGTCCATCAGCTTGTAAATGGCGGCCAATTAAGCAAGTTTCCGTTGTTGTATAAAATAGATGTTCCAAGTACACACCGCCCCTTGTGCTGAGTGGCGACTGCTGTTTGGGAAGGAGCTTGCTGTTTTCTCACTAGGGGTAGCCTGAGTTCCGAAGCTGTGTAATTACGTGTTCGTTACTGTGCATTATTTGATAGTTTTATTGTCTTTTTGTCTTTGGTTTTGAAGGCAAAAACCGGGATAATACACATGTCGAGACAATAGTGTAATATTTATATTTTACTTTGATTTAATAGAAAAATCCTGATTAAAATATGCGTTAAGGGTCTGCGAGTCTCTTAAGGATGATACATGTTAATCAATTGAATCAAAGTATGGTGAGAAGTTATAGTTTTAATTATATTCACCAAGAATTACGCCCTTTTCTCTTCAAAGCAGAGGTAGAATTCACATACCTATCATATATCAATAATAAACACAGATTATACATATTACATTGTTTTAGACCATTTAATCATGCAGTCAAATAATTGGAATACTAACTAGCTGTCTTTCCTCCTGGCGTAGTATCAACAAATATGTACACGTATACATTCACATCCTTTATTCCCTTTCGGGGTGGACAGAACCTCGGAGATATAATTTGGGGGTTGCAATGTTGTCACGGAACATTGGTGACAAGTTGCTAGCCTATCCCCATTTACCCCTAGTCCCTTAGTTACCTCCTAAAACATGGTGGGAAGAACGGCAGCTAGTTATCATTATTTTTTTACGTCCCATAATAACACGGGGTGATTTAAAACAAATAGGTAAGTAAATACGATAATAACAT
>JAMBLF010001417.1:0-94348 GCA_030578115.1 Leucoptera coffeella | reverse complement strand
GTACTTACCAAGGGGCTAGTTCATAAGTGTGATAGTGTCCTTCAATATTAATATAACATAATATTTTTAAAGGTATATTGGTAATTTGGGTTAAATGGAGTTAATTGATCAATGGGCTAGCAAACTGTCACTAATAAAAGCTATTATCGTCAAGCCAACGTAGTGTCCACCCCGAAAGGGATTAAATGACGTGAATGTATATGTATGTTTTAATATTACGTTTCAGAATATGGAAGTTGATCCTGAATCCCTGATTAAATGCACGACCATCATCCCAGGGGGTATAACAGCAACAACACCAGGAATGGATAGTTCGGTAAGAACATTATTATAAACAGTATATAGGGAATGGATTAGATATTTTAATTCAATGTAGCTCAGTTGTTTAGGGCTTGATTCTGTATCGAGAGTACAGGGTTCAAATCCTACTTGAGCATGTACCAATGGAAATGAAGTTTAACGAATTTCTATGTACATTTTCGTAATAAAAATACATTTACGAAATGCGTCCAATACTATGGTGAGGGAAAAACATCGTGAGGAAACCTACCTGTTCCCAGAACAGGTAATAGTTAGTGCTTGTAAATGGCGACATGGCTGACCACCTGTCATACTGAGTACTAACTATATGGTTAACACGTGGGTTCGAGGTGGCAATAGAATTACTACCTTCACAATTGCGGAGATGGACACCTCAACCTCTGACTACCCCGCAAGGGTTAATCGTCGTGAACGCGTACATACGGATTAAATATTTGTATATCGAATTTATCGTGCTAGTAAGATGGTATGACAAAGGCCTGCAAAAGAGAAAAGTTCAAGAGTCACGGACATTAAATTTGAAAAGCCGTTAGTCAATGATCAAAATATTTTTGTAAATAAAAAAAACTGTTTTTTGCAGATGCTGATGAAGAATGAAGAACAAATGAGTAAGTTTGTAATTATGCTTACAATATTATCCAAGTCCTAAGTTACTTTCATACAGACATATATTATATTCACGTCTATATTTCCCTAACGGGGTAGGCAGAGACTATCAAAGTTACTTAAGGTTAAAATTAAATTAATATCTTTTAAGTTGATTAATAGTCACAATCATTGTATACCTTACGATACACCGACAAGAATAGTAGATAGCTTGTTTATCTTGTTTTATATAAAGACCTCTATAAATAATAATTTTTGTTTTAACAGTGCCCAAAGATGAGCCAGTACAAATTCAAATCGACGAGCAATCTCAACTCACTATCGTAAGTATACTTATATTGTATATTTAGCATCAATGTAATTGCTTCCTTAAAAGGTTAGTGGGTTTGCAGTTGCGAACCAATGCATTAGCGAAATGCACCAAATACGGTGAGAGAAAACATTGTGAGGAAACCTACCCGTTTCCCGAACAGATTATAGTTAGTGCTTGTTAATGGCGACATGGCTTAGCACCTGTCACATTGACTTCTGACTATCTGGTCAACATGTGCGTTTAAGGTAGAATATCTACCCCATAGAATCACTACCTCCGCAATTGTGGAGAATTACAACAAAAAATACACCGAATTATTTTGTCATTAATTTTGTTTTATTTCGATGTCCATAATGTATATTACCAACATTTCTCTTAAACGATTTTTACATCGCCGTGTCGAGTAAATATGGAACTGAATACTTTTTGATATCACACAATATTTCGTAACCAAACAGCCATATATATATGATCATTTTATGACGTGTCAAATATATTTGTAAACGAATACATTTCAAAATTACAAATTTCGAAAGTTCCGTGACCAACCTTTAAAACTATTCATTTTATTCACAGAAATCATCCCAAAACAAAATGCTAGCTGACTTGCTAGAGAAGAAATCGAACCCGCCAGTCCAGTTAGTACAAATGACCCAACCAGCCAATCCGCCAACGATACAAATCACGGAAACCGGCCAAATAGTCCAAGTGAAGCCAGATAAAATGATCCAGATCAGCGAACCGCAAGTTTTGACCCAACCGGGGCCTTATTACCAAATACGGAACGATGCGGGACAAGTAATACAACTGAAGAATGATCAGGTATACATATATAATAATAATATTTGGACATTATTACACCAATTGAACTAGCCCCTTGGTAAGTACATTTAAGACTTGTGTTAAGAGTACTAGTCAACGTATATTTAAGAAATGTATACATATTATATTTAGATAAATACATAAATAGCATATATAATCAACGACCAGACTGGAAAGCATTAGAAAAGCGTAGTTCTTAACTCTGCCTCCACTGGCAATCGAACCCGGGACCCCACGATTAGCGTTCAGGTGCCTAACCGATCGCGCCACGGAGGTCGTCGAATACATACACATAATAATAATAATATTTAATAATAATAATATTTGGACATTATTACACCAATTGAACTAGCCCCTTGGTAAGTACATTTAAGACTTGTGTTAAGGGTACTAGTCAACGTATATTTAAGAAATGTATACATATTATAATTATATAGATAAATACATATATAGCATATATAATCAACGACCAGACTGGAAAGCATTAGAAAAGCGTAGTTCTTAACTCTGCCTCCACCGGGAATCGAACCCGGGACCCCACGGTTAGCGTTCAGGTGCCTAACCGATCGCGCCACGGAGGTCGTCGAATACATACACGCTTCTCCCATAGGTAGAGACCATGGAGTAATTAATAAAAGGATTTGGCCTTACGCAATATTTGTAAGGAAACTAGCGTGGCATTATGCGGGGTGAAACGAGGTACGCGTGATGGAGGGGGGAAATTACAACCAATCAAAACACGGCATCGGCCAATCAAATTAGGTATCTTCTTTCTACTAAACATTTTTAGAATCCGCACCAATTAAAACACGCCATTTGGCCTCCGCACCGCGTAACGCGAACCGCTCCTTACGCCAGGTCCTCTTTATATTTGGTTCGTGGTAGAGACTATCGATCGCCACCTGGAACGATTTTCCATTAACCTTCTCATACATGCTCTTCTGTTCTTCACACTACATACTATCGACTTGAGAAGAATGTCTCCAATTTGATCTGTATAAGTTCTATGTGGTCTACGCCGTCAAACTCTACCTTTCATATAAATTCACGTCCTTTAATTCCTTTCGGGGTAGACAGAACCTTGGAGACATGAAAACATATTCTTGATATAGATAGATAGATATTAGGGCGTTGATGGCATATGGAATATATGCGAGTGATGTGGAAAGGCGGTTACGTAGGAGCCGGCCCAATAAGACATCACAGTCAGATAGACGCTATATTGAAAAGGGTGACGTTAAGAGTACCTATAACCGCCGAGTGTATACGAGAAGATGTATGATTGTCAATGAAGCGAAAGTGGTCTGTCAGGATCGGGACAAATGATGATCCGTGATCTCTCCCTACCCTTTTACAGGGAATCAGGTGTGATGTGTATGTATGTATGGAATGTTGGTGACAGGTTGCTAGCCCACCGCGAAATAGATTCTATTAAACCCTAGTCACTTTGCTAGACACATTATGTTTACGTCTCAATATCATCACTACATAGTATAAAACAAAGTCGCTTTCTTTGTCCCTATGCCCCTTTGTATGCTTTAATCTTTGAAACTACGAAACGGGTTTTGATGCGGTTTTTTTAATAGACAGAGTGATCAAGAGGAAGGTTTATATGTATAATAATAACATCCATTAAATAGTGGAGTAGACTATATATTTTATACCAGTGCGAAGCCGGAGCGGGTCGGTAGTTTGAAATAACCTTAATCTTTCAGGGCCAAGTGATTCATCTAAAGAACGACCAGGGAATCATTCAAACCAATCAGTTGATTCCCGGACAGATGCCCTTGATTCAGCAGCAATTAATCCAGCAGTCTGGTCAAATTCTGGTCTCAAGTCCAATGGTGGTACAAACCATAGGCCAGGGAACGGTTCAGTCGAGTCCAACGTTTGTTCAAGCTGGTATAGTCGGTGGGGTTAAAGTGGAGGAAAAAATGAAATTGGAAGGGAGTACAGAGCCGCCGGTTAAGAAGTTAAAGACTGATGATAAGGATGAGGTGAGTTCTGATTTTTATCATTATCATTGTATGTATGTACTATGTGTATGTATGTGTGTATATATCGCTGCTTTAAAACTAAACTGAAGAAACTCGAAAAACATTTTATCTCAAAAAGA
The DNA here is from genome assembly GCA_030578115.1 of Leucoptera coffeella. NCBI lineage: Eukaryota > Metazoa > Arthropoda > Insecta > Lepidoptera > Lyonetiidae > Leucoptera > Leucoptera coffeella. Next base: position 90,170 of record JAMBLF010001417.1, on the reverse strand, counting down.
TTAAATAATAAGTACATAAAACATATTGAAGTTAATAAAAAGATAAAAAATGTATTTATATTTAATCATTTTTTTAAATTATATGCAATTTAATGTCAAAAATATATCAACTATATTATAAAACAAAGTTTTTTTGCAAAATAGTGTTTTTTGAGTTTCTTCAGCTTAGTTTTAAAGCAGCGATATGTATGTATAGTATATATGATTTTCAGCTAGTGACAGACTTAGGTTTGGGTGCTGTCGGAGGATCAGTGATGCAGCTTAGCTGCATCAAATACTGAGACAGCACCTTTTCACTGCATCAAGTGCCTACTTCTTATATGTACGAGTATTGTTGTTGTATCAAAGTGTGTATAATAGTGTTATGTCAAAATGTATATGTTAGCAGTGAATAAATGTTTTTCTTTCTTTTCTTTCTTTGATGTTATTACATGTGTGCTGACAGAGGAACCCTTTTGGGGGGTCAGTTATTAAGTGTTCAACATTAACTGAGCATAGTGATGGTTATGAAACATAAACATACATTTTTTATTATGGCGGGGTAGTCAGAGATTTAGGTTTCCAACTCCGCAATTGCGAAGGTAGCAATTCAGTGTCCACCCATGTACTACTACTACCAAGTACTTTATGTGATAGGTGGTAAGCCATGTCTCCATTTACAAGTATTACTTATTTCTATTACTTTATAATTGACTGAGATATTATAAAATAAAAATATAATAAAATTCCTTTTATTCACACTAGACGCAGTAATACATATACACAAATAGAGAAAAAAATTAATTATATAATAATTTACATTTATGGAACCAAGCGCACATGGCAACCCCGCGCAAGTGTGAATAGGATTTGTCTCAGCTAATGTTGATTGTGTGAAATTCAAACCCTTAAGTACGTACCAGCACTTCTATAAACAAATAAAATATATTATATTGTATTGTTTAGTTCTAACTGAAAATACTATTGAAACTGTGCAATTTCGATTCAGTGAGTGTCAAAGAAGAAAAAAGAAAACTAATTATATACAATTTATTTACTAGAAACCTCAAGAAAGCGTGTCAAAGACAGCAGCCAACTTGTACGCGGCCCTCGCAGCATCAGCTCTTGAAGATGAAGAGGATCTGGTAAGTGGAAACCCATACATACATATATTCACGCCTCTACGTCCTTAAAGGGATAGGCAGATACCCTATCGTCACAGTGAACGAGTCTGACAAATCACTTCTACTTTATTTAGATTCATAAACTTTCTCATGTAGTATATTACAATATATAAAAGTTTTTATCCATGAGAATAAATTCTTCTGATATCCTTCCTGTTCTTTACGAATTTGTCTTAAGAAGAATATTACCACAACTTTTTTTGGTAATATTACTCTGTGTCAAACAATGTATTGTTTGTAGGCTGTTCATGTGTGTCTGCATTTGTTAGTAAATCGTCACAATCGAAGAACACTGACGGTTCTTATTTTCGGGAATTATTACATACATACACATCACGCCTGATTCCCTGTAGAGGGGTAGGCAGAGATTACCGATCCCCATTTGTCCCGATCCCGACAGATCAACTTCGCTTCATTGACATTCATACATCTTCTCATACACAGTCGGCGGTTATAGGTACCCCTAACGGCACCTTTTTTCAATATAGCGTCTATCTGACTATTATATGTCTTATTAGGCCGGTCCCTACGTAACCACTTCCACTTCACTCATATATATTCCTTTTGTTAATTTGCTATCATTCATCCGCATAATCTGGGAATTATTCACTGTGAAAATATTTTCGCATTATATTATCTATTTTATTAATATTTGTTTGATGGGAGATATGTTCAAACTCTTACGATGACCATATATGGTTGATGACCTTATGTCATATTATTTACTAGTGTCCCGCTCCGGCTTCGCACGGGTATAAAATATATAGCCTACTCCACTATTTAATGGATGTTATTATACATATAAACCTTCCTCTAAAATCACTCTATTTATTAAAAAAAACCGCATCAAAATCCGTTGCGTAGTTTCAAAGATTTAAGTATACAAAAGGACATAGGGACAGAGAAAGCGACTTTGTTTTATACTATGTATTTATATAAAACAAAGTATCACTATTTATACTATGTAGTGATTATTGTGCCGTTTTCCAGCTGCCACCAAAACAAGAACCGGTGACTGAGGGATCTCAACCGGCTATAGTGACCGCGCCTACCGAAAGCCCCGTCATCATACAGGAACCTATATTACAGGTAATCTAATATGCTATAATAGTATAAAACAAAGTCACTTTCTCTGTCCCGATGTCCCTTTGTATGCTTAAATCTTTGAATCTACGCAACGGATTTTGATGCGGTTTTTTAATAGATAGAGTGATTCAAGAGGAAGGTTTACATGTATAATTACATCCATTGAATAGTGGAGTAGGCTATTTTATACCCTTGCGAAGCCGGAGCAGGTCGCTTGTATGCTATAACTATAAGACATTTATTTGTAATTCCACGTAGCTCAGTTGTTTGGGCCTTGACTCTGTATCAGGGGTACAGAGTTCAAATCCCGCTTGGTAAATCCAATGGAAGTGAAGTTTAATGAATTCATATGTATATTATTGTAATGAAAATATATTTACGAAATGCATGGAATATTGCTCGTGAAAAAACCTACCTGTTTCCCGAATAGGTAATTGTAATATTGCGGTGAGAGAAAACACCCGTTCCCCGCACAGGTTGATAGACAGTGTTTGTAAATGGTGACATGGTTTGTCACATTGAGTACTGACTATCTGGTCAACACGTGGGTTCGAGGTGGCCATAGAATTACAACCTTCGCAATGCAATTGCAGAGATGGCCACCTGAATCTTTGACTACCCCACAAGGTCGTGAAAGCGTTTGTCCTTTTGTTTCTATTAGTAATAGTATATAGTATTTAACTGTTTATCTTTGTTCTAGGTTCAAAACCCAACCGTACAATTGCAACAGCCAACAATGGTAAGTCTTTTTTTATTTGTTCATCTACATACATCGATCGGTACGGGTATAATTTAATGCAATCGAGCAACATACTTATGAAATAATAAATAAAAACTAAACTAAAATAACCCATGATTAATGATCATAAATTAGTACGAGCACACGAAAACAGGCCCATCTCCTCAGCCTTCATGTTGAGAATTTTTGCATGCATTAGTAATGAAATTGTATTTTATGTATTACGACCTTGGTTGTAGCGACCATTCGTCTATACCGAAGTGAAAGTCCTAACTTTAGTACATGTAACATGGCTATGGCATATTTCGGCTGTAGCGACTGATATTAGTAATGGTTTGTAATCAAATCTTGTAAATCCCATGCAGATTTTGCCACCGGAATCGGTCCAAAGACACAAAAGAGCTTTCTAATCTTTAGTAGCTTATATCAGCTAGGTATCTAGGCACGTAAGCCTTGAACGTATTTTATTTTATTGAAGATTTACTCAACTACATTTTCCTCGCCAGGTGGCGTCCCCAGCGATGCAGATCCAGAACCAGCCAGTACTTCAAGTGCAACCAATGGAGGTGCAGAATGTTTTAGGTGCGCCCCCGGGACAGATTATGTTGCAAAGTACCTATATGTTCTATTATATAATTAAACTAGGGACCCGCTCCGGCTTCGCACGGGTATAAAATATATAGCCTGCTCCACTATTTAATGGATGTTATTATACATATAAACCTTCCTCTTGAATCAGTCTATCTATTAAAAAAACCGTATCAAAATCCGTTGGTAGTTTCAAAGATTTAAGCATACAAAGGGACAGAGGGACAGAGAATGCGACTTTGTTTTATACTATGTAGTGAAGCGAGATCTTAAGATTGCGATTGACTAGCAACCTGTCACCAATGTTCCATATGACATAACAACTCTGAAATGCATGCTAAAAGTGATCTAGGAGATATTATCGTGTCTACAAGGTTCTGTACACTCCGAAAAAAGGACATGAATGGTCTTAAGAAAACAGAAATGTGATTCTTACTACACTCCTATAATTGTATTGAATATTGTATTGTACCACTAGATGGCGTGCATAATAAAAGAATGCTTACATAATGATAAGACTTATAAAATTATAATGAAAGAATACTTACAAGCCATTGACGTTAACTTTTAGTTACTTATAAAACATGTGTGACACAAATATAAATCAAACTAACTCACAAGTTCTATAAACAATTCATTTATACAAAAGAATGCATTATAACGTTTGTACAAAACTGTTTCTTTATACAAAAGAATGTCCTTAGCATGAAATATACTCTAACCAGTAACAGATTAGTTCTTAAGGTATGCTTATTAAATTAGATATGCACGTGTGTAGTATTAAAAAAAAAAGACAAACGCGTTCAAGACCATTAACTCTTGTTGGGTAGCCAGAGGCTCCGGTATTCATCTTCGCAGTTGCGAAGGTAGTATTTCTTAGGACACCTCGAACCCACGTGTTGACCAGATAGTCAGTACTCAATGTGACAGGCGGTAAGCCATGTAGCCATTTACAAGCACTAACTATTACCTGTTCGGGGAACATGTAGGTTTCCTCACGATGTTTTCCCTCACCGTGGTATACGACGTATTTTGTAAATGTATTTTTATTGCGAAAATGTTCGTAGAAATTTATTAAATGTAATTTATATTGTTTTTCAGATAAAACGATAGCGGCGCCCCCTACTCAGTTTGTGCAACAACCCATGCAGATCATCGCTACACCTAATACCTCACAAGGTACGTTAGAACACGTATACATACACATCACGCCTGTTTTCCTGTAGAGGGGTAGTTAGATCACGGATCCCCATCTGTCCCGATCCTGACAAACCCCTTTCGCTTCATTGAAATTTATGGAGCTCCTCATATAAACACTCGGCGATTATAGGTACTTCTAACGTCACCCTTTATCAATATGGCGCCTATCTGAATGTCATATGTCTTATTTTTAATATGTCACATTTAATAATCGTATTAATAACGTAGTAAGTGAGTGGTAGATAGAGATGAATAGTAAAATGAATGATAAAAGTTAATGTTTGAAATCATTTTGGTTAGTTAGAACTTAACTGTCGCCGTGGCATAAAAAATACACCTGAGGGACGTTAATAAGAGAATATATGAATGAAAATAGGGTTATTGACTGAGATAACCCATTGCCCAATCATCTATTATTATACTAGCGACCCGCTCCGGCTTCGCACGGGTATAAAATATATAGCCTACTCCACTATTTAATGGATGTTATAATACATATAAACCTTCCTCTTGAATCACTCTATCTATTTAAAAAACCGCATCAAAATCCGTTGCGTAGTTTCAAAGATTTAAGCATACAAAGGGACATAGGGACAGAGAAAGCGACTTTGTTTTATACTATGTAGTGATAAGACATTGACTAGTTACTTATTCAGACATTAGTGCATCTATGGTCCTATCTTTTGTTATGTTTTCTTATACATGACAATAATTTTTAAACATGTAGGCATACAGATATTAACTAATTCTCTTTATATCTGTATACAATTACTGATTTGTTGAGCCCTTCCTTTCGTTCGTCGTTCTTCGTAGATATTGTAACCTATATTTTGCGATATTATAATTCATATTCAATGTTTCAGGTGGCATAAACTACATAACCCAAAACATGCCGAGCAATATGATGCAGAAAACGATCATTATCGTCCAAGGAGCTACTGGTGGTGGGCCTATCACGTTGACGGTATGTTATTAAGTGTATTTTATTACGAAAATGTGACGTAGTGGTCATAAAGTATGCTATATTGTATATAGTCGACCTAGTAAAACACAAACGTATTGAAAAGAAGGCATTGAACGATAGATGGCGCTATGAGTAGCTGAATAGTGTGTGAAACATTTGTTGATCAGGGAATATATAAGTTCATTATAATGATAGAAAAGTAACGTGAAATTGTACGTTATTATTGGATGTAAGTTAAGTGAAAGTAACTAGCACCTGAATAAGATATTTACACCATATCAACGCCCTTTGTGAAGGAAAAAAAGAAATTCTTATGCACTGATGTATGTATATTTTTTTATTGTGTGAAAGTGTCAGTCAAACCACAATATTTTATCTTATACTATACCTAGGCATACTTCAAATGTATATACGGACAATATGATTAGGCTGATAATCATATGATATGATAGGTATATATGGGTTGAATTGAGGGGTAAATAATCCAATTATGACACTTTAGGTGAACAATCCGGGTGGTTTGGACGAAGCCACTCTGAACAATGTGATTGCCCAAGCGACCGAAGCGATTACCCAACAGCATATGATACAGGTTAATTCCTAGACTAGCAGATAACCTACTTCATTATGGGTTGCTTTTCATTATGTTCACTGTATTGGACGCATCCTTTTTAAAAGACAATAATAAATCGAAAACAAAAAGACAAACACGTACCTACACGACCATCAGCAGGGTAGTCTGTGGCTCAGGTTTCCATCTCAGCAAATGCGAAGGTAGTTATTCCATGGCCACCTCGAAACCACCTGTTGATAAGATAGTCAGCACTCAATGTGACAGGTGGTAAGCCATGCCGCCATTTACAAGCACTAACTGTTATCTGTTCGGGAAACGACATTTCCATTTGTACATGCTAAAGCGGGATTTCAACCCAGTACCCACTGATACAGAGTCAAGCCCCAAACAACTAAGCTACATCGAAGTAAACAAGCAAATATCTAGTTAATATCATTTGTTATAAATATATTCGCCTAATCCTTTACCTGAATTTTACTAATTAAAGTTACAAAAAAATATTCGTCTAAGGATGCGTTCAATAAATTCCTTCATCATAACTCATTTAACTTTCAGTCTTCTCTAATTTTCATCTTTCCGTTCTTCGTTCATTCTTTTCATTCGGTCATTCGTTCATCTCACGGCTTTTTCATTTTGTTTCCTAACTGATGTAATTTAGTTTTAGATAAATGTTAACATTATTAATACTTTGCATGCTTGTGGATGGCAAGTCGCAATAATTTTCTATTTAACATACGTAGACATAATATCGAAGGACTGTGTGAATATATCTCGTTACTGGATAATCCAAATTTATATATGTATAAGGTGATAAAGATAAATAAATATATTTTACTCTATTGAACGTGAAGTAATGACAAATTAAACGTTCATGAATTCAATTAATTTTGTAAAAATATTTTAGTAATTTATACTGAAAAAAAGAAGAAATGTTTTAGAAAAACAATATACTATATAAACATCGATGTGTAAGTTATACCGGTTCACTGATCTATAAATTCATTTGAACAGTTTATCTGATTCTGTACATATTTTACCGGGACTTATAGCGTATAGAATTTTTATTTACTCATATCCCTAATTGCCGAAAGTATGAAAGATTCCGAAAAATCTATTTTAGCATTTATGCCCTGTTGTTAACAATGATATAAGGATAAGAAAAGAATGAATATATTTATCATTGTGATCTTAAAAATCGAAAGTCTCTTGTTTTAAGATATGCTAAGAAGAATAGTTGTTACATATATTACATATCACGTCTGTTATCCAAGAGCGGTAGACAGATCACCGATACTTATTTGTCTCGATCCTGACCAACCACTCGCTTCATTGACATTACATGACAATGACCTTTATTATATAAAAACTTACGCGATAAGTCCCGTTTAGTTATTAATCATTCATACACCTATTGTTTGCTTACATTCTGTGTAAATACTAGACCACTATCGGATCTAAATCTCCCGGTTAAATATACGAGGTAATAAGTACCCCAATATCAACCAACCAATATTAACGAACCAACAGTAGAATTTCAATGCTAAGAGAAAACCAGTGTCAGGGAAATGTTTTGACTTCCAATGAATGTACTGTACTTGTACTTATGTTGAATGAAAACCTTTGACTTTATTACAAATAAACATAGATGTCGCCTTTCAATACAGAACGCTTTCCTAAAGTCAAGGTTCTAACAAATAACATATAACAACACAGTATAGTTAGTGCGATTAGTGATCAGTATGACTTTTGAATAGAATCTGTTTAAACGTTTACCTATCAATGTTTTGGCTCTCAGAATTCCGGGGTAATTCAATCAACGCAGAGGGTATTAGCCAATCAGGCTCGAGTCGTGACGTCACAATCAATGGCCTTAGTCAAAACTGGACTCGTGCAGGTTACATGTGTATGCCACGATGAATTTATTACTTTTTGAACCTTTTTTTGCTATTTATTAAGCTTTGAATTTCAGTTTTTTTGATAGATCAAAAAAAAAACATTGTTGATGTTTTGTAAATGAATGTTTAGTTTATATTGCATGACGGTGTAGTAAGTAGATTAGTTAGAGTATATTTGGTTAGGTATATTTTGTATTCTCTATTGAAATAGATGTATGTAATTTAAATATTTTCGTTAATTTTTTTAGGTTATTAAATAATTTCAGAGTTAAAAATAAAAAACGCATTATGTGAATAGATCATTTAGAAATCTGTGAATTTAATTAAATTTTATTAATAATTTTTTAGCCAGATATCGTATTGTAAACATAGTTTAGATGTCCTTGAATGTAAGTCTTAAAAAATAATGTCAAGGAACAATTTTATTGATGTTCTCTCTCTCTTTTTCCTTTCATTTGCAATAATCAAACTAATCCTAACCTTTCTAACTTTTTTGCATGTTTGTTTGTACGCTTATATCTATCTGTTTCTCCGTTTATTAAGCAATATTTATCTTGTTTTTATTTATAGATGTTTTAAAGCTTTTATTTCATACAGACAATAGCTTGGTGATAGTCATACGCTCTTTTTTGTTTTTTTATTGTATTTATCGATGGTGGAAAGGCCATTTCTCAACTTCACAGAGTGACACTCTTAAAAAAATGAAAAAAAAATGTATGAACCCAATTTTTCTTTAGATTTTCGTGTATTTACTGACTCACAAATTTTGAAAATTTAACAATCATTGGTTTTTATACAATATTTGTTCGACGTTTTAAACCTTTAAATAGCTCTCCTGTAAAGTTACGAAATGGGTCATCAGCACTTTTCACCGTTGTTATAAGTATTTAAATCTAACATAACCTTACCTAAAACCAACAGAGCACACCCCAGCTAGCTACGACTCAGCAACAATCAATCACAACACAACCACAACAGCACAAAACTCAAATTATGAGTGGAAACCAGCAGATTATTGTAACCCAGAAACCACCGGTTATACAACCCGGAATTCAGAATACAGTGCCGGGTCAACCCGGGCAAATTGTGGTCGGGACTCAACCTAAGCCGCGGGTAGCTCAAAGGTTACCGTCAACGTCAGTTGTGACAGTACAAGACAATAAGACGGTTATTCAAACTACAGTGGCAACGGTAAGTAACGACATCTGTGTTTTGGTTTTTGTAGCTAATGGAGAGGGTGTTTTTTGTGTGTAAATAATTGTATACGTTTTAATATACTAGTGTGTGTATATAACATTTTGTAATGGTGTTTCGTTGGGTGTAATTTTTAATTATAATGTTTGTTGTACATTTTAATGAATGTAGTGATTCAGTTAGTTTTTTGAATAATGTCGGAATTTTTCTTTCAAAGAAAAAGCTAAAATCTAGTATATTCCAACCTATTCAATATACAATATTTTTCACTTTGATTAAATGTCAGTCAACAATTTTCAATTTTGTTTAACAATTTACTACAGTATTAATTAGGTGTATTTATATATGAATGAATATAATAAAGTTTTATATGAAGTTTAAAATACCGCAAACGTAGTCCACATAAGAACCCTTTTTAGGGCATCATCCCAAAAATTCCTCATTTATACCAGCCCAAAACATGAACCATGTCACCTTCTAAACCACCTATACCGCCCTCTACTTTGACCCGTCCGTACTTCTTGCAGTCCCAAGCGAAGCCCGTCTTGCGACAGGTCATCCGTCAACCTGTCATGATGGGTGGAACTAAGATAGGTGACAAGGAGACGATTGTCACCCAAACTGTCACGGAGATAAAAGCTGTGAGTTTAGTAGTCGTAGAATCGCTTTGTAAAGCTTAGACTGTAGTTTACCTGTTCACTTGTTGGTAATTTTCCGTTTTGAAGTTGCTCTGCTTATTTAATACATAATAATAATAATAATTAGGACACTATTACACCAATTGAACTAGCCCCTTGGTAAGTTCATATAAGACTTGTGTTAAGGTTACTAGTCAACGTATATTTAAGAAACATATACTTATTATATATAGATAAATACATATATAGTATATGTAATCAACAACCAGACTGAAAAGCAGAAAAAAGCGTAATCTTAATTGCCTCCACCCGGAATCGCAGTAGCGTTCAGGTGGTTAACCAATCGCGCCACGGAGGTCGTCAGATGTCAGATGTCGTACATACATACACATCACGCTTGATTCCCTGTAGGCAGAGATCACGGAACCCTATGGCCCGATCCTAACAGACCACTTTCGCTTCATTGACACTCATAACATATGTACATCTTCTCATACACACTCGGCGGTTATATGTATGTTAGGTACTCCTAACGTTACCCATTTTCAATATAGCGTCTATCTGACTGTCATATGTCTTATTGGGGCGGCCCCTGCGTAACCGCCCTTTCACTTCTCACATATATTCCTTTTGTCAATCTGCTATCATTCAACCGCATAACATGTCCAAACCATCGTAGCATGTCCTTCTCAATCTTAGTCACTATATCTTCTTTCAAACCGCAACCTTCCCTTATCACAATATTTTTAATTCTATCATTCAATGTCACTTCTAGCATGCTTCTTAGTGACCGCATTTCGACGGCATTGAATTATAATTGCTTCTTTAAATTGGTAATAATGCTTTAGATATAGGCTGAGATGGTCTAGCTTTGTTTAGATATTGATTATACTTGCAAACGATGGATCATTGCATGGTTAACTAACTTTAGGTGATTAGTTTATTGTGACTATTTTTTATAGGCAATATAAAGAGTTATAATTTTTGACACGTGACAATACTGACTGTATTTAGATACTCTTTGCCAAAATGCATAACCAATCAATACACGATAAATACGATAAAAGTTAAAAATACTACAAATCAACAAATAAAACATTAAATAAAATATTATGTGGATTTAAAATTTTCTGAAGTATCATTATCAAAAGAATTGTGCTTAATCTTTCTTAATTCTTTTTCATAACTATTAATGTATCTAAATACATATAATATTAATGTTCCACCAACTAAAATCACCTTTCTTTAAAACAGAAGAGTATCAATAGTAGAATTTTAATATTAAGAGACAACCAGTGTCAGACAAATATATTGACTTTCAATGAGTGTACTGTACTTATAACTTGTTACTTATATTGAATAAAAATATTTAAATTTGATCCTTCTATATCAGCTGGAATGAGTATTATTTGTGGAGCAACTTCAGAACTAAATAGACATCTCTGTCACTCTAATTTTATCTCCCTATGACACAGTATTTGCATCCCATTTCTTCTTACTGTCGCGTAAATGTTCTAACTCTGTATTATGTTTATGTCTTATTTCTTACTTGCACGTTTTATAATTAATTTAGCACAGCATTTATCCATTGATTTGGCTTTATTAAGTATGGATTAAATAGGTTTTATGTAAATTAGGTTGATTATTGATTTTTGGTGTAGATGTTACTAAAATATGTTGTTAATAAATGTATGAGTCTCGTTATTAAAATTAATAAATTACGAGAATACAAACAATTAAAATTCAAATTACAAAAATGCTAAATTACAAAAACTAAACTTAATGAATGATGATTTCCTGTAGTAATTCGTGTCTTACTGTTGTAGTAAATAGAACATGGTACTATTAAAACACACGATTCGATGTGATAATATAGGGGATACCAAAAAAGAAGAAAATAACCATTACAAAGACTAAACTTAATGAATAATGAATTCCTGTAGTAGTATGTTTCACTGTTTTTTTAGTAAATAGAACATCATACGGTTCCATGTGACACCAATAAAAGCAGAAAAGAACCAAAATGTTATAACTTTATTTTTTTGAATTATAGTCCGTTTGGTAAATCAGAGGATACCAATTAATTCTATAGGCAGATAATTTACTTTCAATCTTTCCATCATTGTATTTCATGGAACCTGTCAAATGAGTAGCAGATAACAAAACACTGTTATAATGACTCTTGTTCACACAATGTTCTTCAAATACAACTATTTGTCACAACACTCAATATAGCATGGATACTCTCTTTTCCTTATATCTAATATCTGACCTTTTCTATTCAACCATACACCTCCATAAGTCCCTATATCTTATTATCTAGCTTACCTTAGCTCAGCTTAAATATTGTTTCTTTATAATTTGTTTTTGGAACTGGCACTGGGCAAAAAATCCTGAAAGCCGGAGTTTCTTGTTGGTTCTTCTCCGAGCCAAGGCTTCCGAACCAACGGTAGAATATCAATGTAAGAGACAACCAGTGTCAGGCAAATGTTTTGACTTTCAATGAATGTACTGTACATGTACTTATGTTGAATAAAAACATTTGACTTTGACTTGACTTTTAAATACGAAACCTTTAATTTTCCTTCTCGATTATTCCAGAAGCCAGCGGTCACCCCGCCACCAGCCACCACTCCTCAACCAGCTCCGCCGCAGCAGGATACCCCATGGATGTGTCATTGGCGAGGGTGTAATAAGTAAGTTGGATGACATATGTTCTGGAATTATTTATTTCATTCTCGAATTTTTATTATTACATTATTATTATTCTTATCATTATACATTTTTTTTATTTATTTAGGATACAAACAGTTACATAAAAGAAATTAAACTAAACATAATATTAATTCTAATTTAAACTTAAATTATCCATAAAAATAAAAAATAACTAAATTACTTTGCTACCAACACAATAATAAATAACAATATATGTACAAAACATAAGAAAACAATCTTATAATATTACACCTAATTTTTCTTTAACTTTAATTATTTTTAGTATTATTATACAGAAGCTGTAACGGTGGATATGTGACAGGATTTCGAATAGGTTTTGGGTATAATTCATACTGAGCTTGGACGAGAAAGGGTTATCTTTAATTTATAGCTTGAATTTATTTCAATTATTATTTCGTAATAAAAACAGATTTACGAAATGCATCGAATCATATGGTGAGGGAAAATATCGTGAGGAAACCTACCTGTTCGTCGAACAAGTAATAGTTAGTGCTTGTAAATCGTGACATGGCTTATCACCTGTCACATTGAGTCCATAGAATTACTACCTTTGCAATTGCGGAGGTGGACACTTTAACCTCTGACTACCTCGCAAGGGTTAATGGTCGTGAACGCGTATGTCTTTTGATATAATCTTGAAGTAAAAAAATATCAGCTTAAATATTGATTCGCAACTGACTGAAATTAACATAAATGAATGAATGAAATGCTTGATCTTCATAGGTCATTCCATATGGCCACAGCGGTGTTCGACCACGCTGCGAAAGTATACTGTCATAAAAAGCGATTAAACTCATTTACCATACCTATTCGTATTAATCACCTGCAAGCACCAAACACTTAAATTTACAATGACCGAATTCATTAATTTATAACCACCTAACATTCACACTAATGAACGAATAAGCATGATCCAAATTTATTCATTCACAAGTAACTGAACGAAAGAATGAACTGACCGAACTTCACTGAATTTCACATAAACTCATTCATTCATAACTGAGTGAACTAACTGAACGAATGAGTGAACTAAATAATCTTTACAGGACTTTCGATTCGGCCGCCACAGTGTTCAACCATGCAGCCAAAGCTCACTGTCCCGTAGAAGCGACTGAAGAAGCCGCCTGCTTGTGGCTGGACTGTGATAGAGTGCCTCGACGCTCCTTCGCACTACTGAATCACCTCAATGACAAGCATTGTACTGTTAATGTGAGTATTAAGTAAGAGTAGCATACATTCATTTATGCATGTACACATCCAATCCGTTTCCCTGTAAAGGAAATAAAAGTAACTGTATATGTTTTAATATAGCAATAATGTATGAAAAAAAGAATACATATGTTATGTATTCAAAAATATTGCCTTCAACATACATATGTTACATATATAACATGCTTGATTCCCTGAAGACGGGTAGGTGGAGATCACGGGTCCCCATTTGTCCCGATCCTGACAGACCTTATTTCGCTTCATTGACACTCGTACACCTTCTCTTACACACTCGGCGGTTATAGTGTTGAGAGTATTACCTATTAGAGCATGTATTAGAAGGTTAATGGGTGTGAGTGACGCAAGATCGTTTTTGGTGGCGATCGATACTGCCTGCTTTTCCCGTCTGGGATGTAGAAGCATGAATATATGTATGAATGTATCTAACCTGAAAGCAATCTTCTATAATTATTATATTAAGGTTATCAAGGATCTACAACGAAAAAATATCTATACTATAGTTACAAGAGGTATTAATAATAACTACTTAATGTATTTTTTGAGAACATTTCATTTAATCTGATCCGATATGACTGTATTATAGAGAAACCTTTTGTATTTATTAGTGTGTTATTTTGATACATATTTCAGGCCTTGAAAGCAGTCTACAACGCTCGCAAACATCAGTCCAGTGACAATGAGTCCCCGAGGCAAGTTAACGTCGGGTACCCGCCTAATGCCGCCCTTGCAGCTTTGAACAAGCACGCCGTGGAATTCCTCAACCCTCGGGAACTGATGGTAGGTTAAAAGGGACTGGGAGTGCTATATATGGTTGGCTTAATGAGACGTGACAGTCAGATAGACGCCATTTTGAAAGGGTGTTGTTAGAAGTACCTAGGTTAACCTTTTAACCGCCACAACTTTTATCAGTTGGCGTGTCCCTAGCGCCCGGTACATTAAATCGAAAGATACATACCTACGAAAATAGAGATGTTATGTATACTTCTGAATTATAACATTAAAAGGGTAGGTAACATTACAAGGAAAAGCAATGTATTTTAGGCAAAAACTAAAAAATATGTATAGAAATTGTGTAAATAATTAACGAGGTTTTGTGTCGGATAAATCCGACTCAGGCGAAAGAAGCCCGACATTTTTTGAAAGCAGTGAAACGACTCGGGCGGTTAAAAGGTTAAAGGGGACTATGGGAGTGCTATATATGGTTGGCTTAATGAGACGTGACAGTCAGACGCTATTTTGAAAGGGTGATGTTAGAAGTACCTATGACCGCTGAGTGTGTTTGTAGAGGTGTATGAGTGTCAATGAAGCGAAAGTGGTTTGTCACGATCAGGGCAAATGGAGATCCTTGATCTATGCCTACCCCGCTACATGGAATCAGGCGTGATGTGTATGTATGTACTAGAATGAGTTACAGCTTTGTGCTTTAACGATAAATTAAAGATAAAAATGTACTAAATAAAACTAACTTATAACTAAAAACATTATATTGCACTTATTACCCGTGTTTAAGGCTCGTATTTATAAATGAAAATATATCTTTACGTTTCATTTCTTTTCCTACAATGTTTTACTATTTATACACAGTAGTTTTTATTATTGATAAGTACTAATTTAGGTTCACAAATGGCAGTACTTGAGGTCTACTAATATACATTCACGTCCTTTAATCCCTTTCGGGGTGGACAGAACCTCGGAGATATAATATCTCCTAGGTCACTTTTCAGCATGAATATTGGGGTTGCGATGTCTTATGGAACACTGGTGACAGGTTAGCCCATCGCCAAATAGATTCTATTTAACCCTAGACCCTTAGTCGCTTCTTACGACATGCCGGGAAGAATGGAATGGAAATGGGAAGCTAGTTAGCATTCTTTGACGTCCCAGATTAGCACAGGACTTATAGACCAGGATATATTAATTAAATACTATTTTATATCGAAATGTTTTAGATAAGGTTAAATTAAGATTTATAAATACGAGCCTTTATTATAACATGTACAAACGTCGACGTATCATAAAACTTAAAACGTGTCAACATAATATATAGATACATCTGTTCTTCGAAATTTCGAAGGCATGTTAGGTATGGGTCACTCAAAGCCCGCGTTTCGCTAGATAGACAGCACCCAACTTAATAGGTAGTGAACCGTATCGCCGTATATAGGCACTGGCTATTACCTATCCCGAGGGATAGGCAGGTATAAGCCAACATATACGTAATTTCTAAAGTAGTGTTCACTTGTTTTACACTTGTGTCAGAGCGGGGAAGGAGTGTGAATTAAACTGACCACTGTGTGAATTCTGTCATTCAATCTATTAGAAATAGACACGTTGGGATCATTATATCATGTATAGGTTTACGGTTACTAAATACATACATACATACACATCACGCCTGATTCCCTGTAGAGGGGTAGGCAGAGATCACGGATCCCCATTTGTCCCGATCTTACTAAATATTTTTACAAATCACTACTACTTATTTCAGCTTTTATTTTATTTTCTATGTATGTCACACCAACAGGGAACCTTTCGGTGACGTACCAAACATACGCTTCTTCAATAAACATAATAGATTTCTTAAATATTCTTTAAACCTTTCAAACTATTAAACTATTTATGATACGTTGACAGCTAACCCACTAAACACTAATCACTAAGCACTTGTACTAACACTAACGCTGTGTTTTGTCCGCACTCACAGCAAAGGGCGGACGCGGCCCGTGTCGTTGACACTACGGTGAGATTGCACACCGCTCCACTAGTTATTGTGTGTGTTTTGCATGTATTTATCAGCGTTGGCAGTGTGAATTTCACACAATCAACATTAGCTGAGACAAATCCTATTCACACTTGCGCGGGGTTGCCATGTGCGCTTGGTTCCATAAATATATATTATTATATAATTAATTCTTTTCTGTATTTGTGTATATGCTGCGTTTAGTGTGAATAAAAGGAATTTTATTTTATTTATTTGTTGTCCTATTGATCTTACATAAGCCACGAATCCTTTTCGATTATCTCTGACTGCTAGAGTAAAAACTAAACCGACGATGGAAATGCTATCTTGTTTATGCACTTATTATTCAAAGTTAGAAAAAAGTCGAATAAACGTTATTTAAAATCCTATTTTTGTTAGATCTTCGTGAATATTAGGCTCACCATTTTAGAAAATATAGCAACAATTGGATTATAAACAATGTATTTAAAATTTCTAATACGTTGATCGCTTTCCTGTCAGGTTGCGCAATAGCGTTTAAGCAAGATAGCCTTTTCATCGTCGATATATGTATTTATCTATGTATCTGTCAATATATTTGTCGACATATAGTTATCTTTTTATAACGTCTACTTAAAGATAAAAAAATCATTAATAGTTTTCATTATTTTGCATGGTTCGTTTGTTTTGCTTTTAAACGTTTTTATTAATATCATCATCATTACAGGACTTACTTATAATTATATATTTTATATATAGTATATCATTCTTTTCGACACATATATATACAGCTTCTTTGTGTTATTAGTTATATTGGTGTAAGATAAGTATATAACTAATAGCAATGTATTTAACGATACTATTCCCATTCTAGGACGAAAACGAAGGGCCGGTTACTAAGAGCATAAGATTGACAGCTGCCCTTATACTGAGGAATCTCGTTATTTACTCCAATACAGGCAGACGGTAAGAAATGCACATATTTATATACCTAATATCAAAAGAGAAACTCATGGTGTTAAAAAATGCTTATCTTTATATGTAGTTCGTCTTTTGTTGAGGACAAAGATAAATTTTGGTTAATCGTAGTTATTATAAAGACAAACGCTTTCACCACCATTAACTCTTGTGAAGTGGTCAGAGGTTCAGGTTTCCATCTCTGCAATTGAGATGGTAGTAATTCTATGGCCACCTCGAACCCACGTGTTGACCAGATAGTCAGTACTCAATGTGATAGGTGGTAAGCCATGTCATCATTTACAAGCACTGACTATTGCTTGTTCGGTGAATATGTAGGTATTCTCACGATGTTTTCCCTCACCTTATAATTCGATACAATTCGTAAATGTGTTTTTATTACGAAAATGTACATAGAAATTAATTAAACATCATTTCCATCGATACCTCAAGCATGATTTGAACCCTGTACCCACTGATACAGAGTCAAGCCCCAAACAACTGAGCTACGTCGAATTAAATAGCTTACTCTCTTGCTTTTTTGCAGCTACCTCAAGAGTTACGAATCCCACTTCGCAACCATAGCGATGAGTAACGTTGAAGCTTCAAGAACGATCGCCCAGATATTGTATGACATGAACAACATTTGATATAAGAACCGGCCCGGCCCCTCCGATGAATATATATTTCACACCAGTAAGGAATATGATGAATATTAGTTGTATTGGGACGCTATTACGTTAAGGAAATGATTAAATATAGACATACATATATTCATTAACCTTGTCATACATGTTCTTCTGTTCTTCACACTACGTACACCCGGCTTGAGAAGAATGAAATGCACATCAAAAATACAGCGAACATACGGCTTTACGTCCCTAAGGGGATAGACAAATACTATTAATTGACACGTGGAACGACCCTGAGAAATCTCGCTTCCTTCACTCACACCCATTAACCGTCTCATACATGCTCTTCTGTCCTTCACACTACGTACACCAGCCTTAAGAAGAATACAGAAGTCTATGCCAAAAATGTAGATAAACGTACAGGTAAGGTTAGATTTGGGTACCGTATTATTTTGGTGTAAAATTCCATATTAGTTGAGTTTATTTCCATATTATTTCACGTATGTCTAAAATCACCCTTAAACCAATTGAACTAGCCCCTTTCTAAGTGCATTTATGAGTTGTGTTAAGGGTAGCCAATGTTTATTTAAGAAATATGTACTTACTATTATTGATGAATACATATAATCAAAGACCAGACTTGAAAGCAGAAGAAAAGCGTAGGTCTTAACTCTGTCTCCACCGGGAATCGGGACCTCACTATTAGCGTTCCAGTGGTTAACCAATCGCGCCACGGAGGTCGTCAATATTAAGTATTGTTAATGATATGGTATTTATTTCTGTATTTTATGTATTCCTTTCAATGAATTATGAAATAATGACGAATTGAAAGTTACAATTTTGGTTGATTGTCATTGTAGTATTTTTTTACCTATTTTTTTTTAGTAAAATATTATATATATATATATATATATATATAATATTATACAAATATTAATTATAATATCTATTACAGCATTTGTAACAAATCCTAAACAGTGTGACTATTATTTTTCTAAAATTATGTGTTTTTGAAAACGATCGTAAAAAGTTTTGTTAAGTCTGTCAGTCTGATTTTCTTTTGACTGACGGATATTTTTGACGATCACTATGTATGAAGTTAAGCGTTCAATACACAACTAAATATATATTAAGATGATTTTTATTGAGTAATACAAGTCTCATAGAGATATTTTCATTATCTTAAGGGTATTTTAATGAGTAAGTTAATATATAAGTAAAGTATTGATTCCTACTTCATATGACTTGATAAGTATTTCTGTTTGATAAAACTTTTGATGTAAAAGTTGAATAAAAATCAATTTTTAATATAGATTTTTGACGGGTTGAATGAGTAAAGATTTTCTTAATTTCCTGCCTTAATTTATTTTGTGTATGCTTGAAGAAAGTAACCTATATCCACGCAGCTAATTCTTAACAGGGTACACAAAATAATGATGTACATTTTTACGATATACATCAGTAGAAATAAAATACAATATTGAAGATATACATACTGAATAAAGAATGTATATTTCAGCATTTTTTTGTACAATTTCAAATACAATCTTCGAAAAAATGAAGTTAAAAAACATGACTTTTTTTTAATACAGACAAAACACTCTTTAAACACTGTATCTAGGCTCATTACATAAAGAACTGACTATTTGGTGAATCCTGAGTAGAAGTCAGAATATCTTTTTTGTTTTGGCAGTGTAAAGTGACCCTAAAATTTTGACAATGCAATGTAACATACAGATCTAAAGTAAAATCTCGTAATAGTTTCTAAGCGATTGTAACTGTCGTATTTTAGAACGGTGGATAATAAAAGTTAAGGTTTTTAAATGATTTTTCATTATTTTCCCTATATATTGAAGGAAACAAAGAAAACACTTTATTTACTGCATATAACACATGTACATAAACACAAACATTACATATATAACAAATAGGAAACATTTGATGCAGTGAAAGAGTGTCACCTTAGTATATCATGTAGTCTACTCGTACTAATGCGTTTTAGTACAAACGCAGTTCAAAATCAGATCAGTAATAGTGTGAAGTAGGTAGTGGATGATAAAAGTGTCAAATTTCACCATTGCAATCGGTAAGTGTCAAATTTCACCATTGCAATCGGTAAAAGTGTCAAATTTCGATTAAAAATTTAAGGTTTCAGATAGATACTAATAGGACAGGTAGATATATTCCCATCGCCCAATAGGTACCATTTACCGTATTCAAAAACAAACAAAACGCGTTCACGACCATTAACCCTTGGGGAGTCAAGAGGTTCAGGTCTCCATCTCCGCAATTGCGAAGGTAGTAATTCTATGGCCACCTGGAACCCACGTGTTGACCCGATAGTCAGTACAGGTGACAGGTGGTAAGCCATGTCACCATTTACAAGCGCTATTCATCTTTATTTCCATTGGTACATGCTCAAGTGGGATTTGAACCGTGTAGCCACTGATACAGAGTCAAGCCCCAAACAACTTAGCTATGGGGATTTTTTTACTGTATTCATATCCAATAAAATGTCGGGAATAAAGGCATACATTTTTCCAAGCAGTTGAAATCAGTATTTAGAACGAATGTACCAATAAAGGTATTATGTACTCGTATGAAGATAAAACTTTTTGGTATTCTTTACACACTGTGCGATGGAGGTGATAACATTGCTATATTTAAGGTGTGGCTGCTTTACATTTTCCTTAAAAGTACCTATACCAATGTTTTTGAGAGATAAAACAAGAAGACAAACGCGTTCACGACCATTAAGCCTTGTGGGGTAGTCAGAGGTTCAGGTATCCATCTCTGCAATTGCAAATATAGTAATTCTATGGCCACTTCGAACCCACGTGTTGACCAGATAGTCAATACTTAATGTGACAGGTGGTGAGCCATTTACAAGCAATAACTATTACTTGTTCGGGGAACAGGTAGCTTTTCCTCACGAAGTTTTCGCTCATCGTAGTATTTGACGTAGTAAATGTGTTTTTATTACGATAATGTACATAGAAATTGTTTAAACTTCATTTCCATTGGTACATGCTCAAGCTTTCGCAAGTTTTTGAGAGACTCGCTATTTTCATTCATTTTACAAGAAAAAATATGCAATTAGTCCTGTTTTCTTCTAAAATGAGTAGTACTAATGAGTTATGCAGACATTAATATGCAATATCGGTATTTGTTCTATTTTCTTGTGTTATTCTCAAAATTCTTATGAATTGCCGAGAATAAGACTAGATACTAACTAACTTCGAACATCGACATTTAATAGCAGTGATATCTATATGCCAACCTCTCTTTGGAGAAACGGGCCTGATGTATTTATATGAATATCATTTTGTAAAACTCAATAGCCATATTACATTAGATTGAACAGTAAAATTCTCGTTCGTCTTTAAATGAAAATTTGTGAGCACAGCCTTAAATGATATCGGAATGTTCGCCCGATTGAACATAACTCATGTCACAGCGATATCTCGAAGATTGGCAACACGCTCCCTACATACAAGATTTACCAACGCTTAAGAGGTATAAATATGTAGGTATAACACGTATGTGTATTAGTAGGTACATCTGTACATGTAATAGTTCAAAAGTTTAGTAAAAAGCATTGTAGTTTTGATTCTAATATGTACAGTCAGCGCTAAAAGTGCAGTCCCAGTAACATTCTATAAGGTTTAAGTTTATAAGAACAAAAGACAATATTATACATTTTAAAACTGGCGCCACTATGCATTTTCATGGTTACTATACGCCCGCTTCGAAATGAAAAACATTGACTTTTGTTCTTATAAACTTAAGCCTTATATTCATTCAAGGTCCTGACTACCCCGACATAATAAAAGAGGGTGTATGTATTAACACAAGTCGTGAAGCGTGTGTTTCGTTTAAATTCAAACTAACTCTATTAGTACCTTCATGATCAAATACTTGAATATCAGGAGATTTGATCATGTATAAGTGTTCAAGCTTTCATATACTGAACATTTTCTTATATTTGCATCATACTTCGTAGATATAAGTATATAAGTACAGATATCCTCAAAAATTATTCAGAGGGCATCACTAAAGGTTGTTCAAATCAAAGGCAATTTAATTCTTTAATTTGCCAGTCTTTCCTGGGTTGGGGAGGTAGCAAAATTTACATTTCACTCCATTTAATGCCAACGATATTTGCACTAGTCTTTCGACTCAGTGTGAAATGGTGTTTGCTGAGTATAATTACATAAGGCATATGCCTGAAATAGACTTATATACAAATTTAACTCTATTTCGGATTATACAACATTTATTTTCTAGAGTTAGGAGTATATAACCACCGAGTGTGTAGGAAAAGATGTATGAGTATCAAGGAAGCGAAAGTTGTCTGTCAGGATCGGGACAAATGGGGATCTCTGCCTACCCCTCTACAGGGAATAAGGCGTGATGTGTATGTAAAGAAAGAAAGAAAGAAAGAAAAAAAAGAAAGTACCTATGTATATCATTTTCAAGAATAATATATAAAGAGTATGTATTTTTATTTTGATCTGTATAAGTTCTTAGTGGCCATTTATTAAACTGAATGTCTTATTTAAAAAGGTTAGATTTTGAAGGCTGGTAGTAAATTGGTTTTGACGACCTCCGTGGCACAAAGCTAAATGCTAATCGTGAGGCCCCAAAGATTCCCGGTGGAGGCAGACTTAAAAACTACGCTTTTCTACTGCTGTCCAGTCTGGTTATAGATATTATATACCTGGTATATTTATTTATCTTTTTATAATAAGAATATATTTCTTAAATATACATCGACTGGTACCCTTAACACAAGTCTTAAATAAACTTACCAAGAGGCTAGTTCTATCGATTCACTATGATTCTTTGCAAATACCAAACCATCGTTGCAACATAGTACTTCTTCTTCATAGTATGCAGTCCACGTCCGCATAGTTTCCTTAACAGGCAAACTTGAGGTATAAAATATAGCTGGTCAGCTTTTATGGGCACTTTGTCTTAATTTATGACTGGGAGAGGCTTGAGCCCTGAACCACTTAGGACGGATACTTTGTACCTTTGAAGATGTATTGGGTCTTTGAAGGATTATGTACCTTTTGATGGTCAGGTTTGAATATAGTTTTTAAGTGGTACGATTGTTGGTTTCATATCTTTGTAGTAAACATTTTTGGATTTTACCTTTAGGTAGATACTTTGGAGTAGGAACTATATACGTACTGTGACTAAATATTATAACGCCCGTTAAATCTTTAATGTATGGGAATTTAATTAAATGTAACTGGATAGCAAATATTTTCACAATGAATATATATCTTAGTTATTTAGGGTTGATAGGTTAGTAATAATCACTACATAGTATAAAACAAAGTCGCTTTCTATGTCCCTATGTCCCTTTGTATGCTTAAATCTTTGAAACTACGCAACGGATTTTGATGCGGTTTTTTTTTCATAGATAGAGTGATTCAAGAGGAAGGTTTATATGTATAATAACATCCATTGAATAGCCAGAAGTGCGAAGCCGGAGTGAGTCGCTAGTTACCAATAATGCATTATTACTTATAACATTTCCATGAAGACTAAAGGTTTTCTTGGCTCTGTTAGTTAGCTAACATTATCAATATTATTAGTTTTCTTACAGTTTCGTTCCTAACGTAAACATTACGCCTGATTTCCTAACCAAAATTTACCAAGATTCTTCCTAACACACACAGAAGTAGTGGTTAGGTCGCGTGTTATTAATAAATACGTAGCAGTGAGGGTAGTCGGAGAAGAATCTGACAGGTCGCTGCGGTGGAGGCGAAGAGATATGCATCGTCAGTCTGCCCGTGACTAATGCTGCTGCAACGTAGCCGAAACGTCGGGTTAATAAAGGTAACTTTATTATATAAAAACATACGCGATAAGTCCCGTTAGTTAAAATCACAAACATACATACATACACATCACGCCTGATTCCCTGTAGAGGGGTAGGCAGAGATCACGGATCCCCATTTGTCCCGATCCTGACAGACCACTTTCGCTTCTTTGATATTCATACATCCTCTCATACACTCTCGGCGGTTATAGGTACTCCTAACGTCACCTTTTTTCAATATAGCGTCTATCTGACTGTTATATGTCTTATTAGGCCGGCCCCTAACACAATCACAAACAGAAGCTAATTTGCCTAAACAATGGAAACACCCCCGATAAACCAAGTCCACTTCTTAAAGAGATGAATAAACCAATTTCTCAGCAATCAAGATATCCAACTTCACAAGAACTTTGCCCAGTTCAAAAGAGTGGCGAGGGGCTACCAATTCATATTTCATCCGTGAAACTTTCGAGAAATTCATCAAACTTTCACCCACCCGGCTGAAAGAGCCAACCCGTCGTTTATTGATATCAAAACACAGATTTTGCTAACAATGACCTAGGAGAATTGAGGGTATAAGAATATTGTTTCGGTTACGAATTTTGCAAATAATAAATAATAGTTTTAAGAGATTCGCGATTTATACTCATGATTAATAACTAACGGGACTTATCGTGTATGTTTTTATATAATAAAGTTACCTTTATTAACCCGACTCATACAGTCTGCCCGTGACCATGGCTGCTGCAATGTAGCCGAAACGTCGGGTTGATAAAGGTAACTTTATTATATAAAAACATACGCGATAAGTCCCGTTAGTTATTTAATCACGACTAATTAATTGACAAATTGCAATAAAATTTTTGAAGCTTTAACTTTTAAAATATACCTTAAGTCATAATTGCGAAAGTAACTTAAATATATACATAACGCTCATTTCTCTACATCACCTTTGCTTAATTGACATTAATATACCTCCTCATACGCACTCGACGGTTATAAGTACTTCTAACGTCAACCTTTTTGAATATGGTGTCTATCTGGCTGTCATATGTCTTATAACAAATTGTAAGACAAAATTAAATCCTATACTTTTAAGACATACCTGAAGTCATGATTGTGATTAAGTTACTTACATACATACACATCGCACTCATTTCCCTACATAGGGGTAGGAGATCACGAAAGCTCATTTGTCCTAATCCTAACAAATCACCTTCATGACATTCATACACCTCGTCATACACACTCGGCGGTAATAGGTACTTGTAGCGTCACTTTCTTTCAATATGTAAGTAACTTCTCATTGCGTATATTTATACCCATTTCGCTAGCCTAATTTTAGATATGTACCATGTCTTCGCTTACAATTATCATAAATTTCAGGATTCTGATTGTATATCTTTTGGTGGCAGATTGTTTATCACTCAATAGATTCAATTTAAGTCTTATCCCTTATGCCATACTGAAAATAACAGTATTGTATCACAAACAACAAAAACAAACAAACAAACGCGTTCACGACCTTTGCGGAGTAATCAGAGGTTCAGGTGTCCATCTCCGCAATTGCGAAGGTAATAATTAAAAGCCCCAAACAACTGAGCTACGTCGAATTTATTAATTTATTATATCTCGTGTCGTAATTTCTCATACATACATTCACGCTTCTATTCCCCTAATGGCATAGGCAGAGAATATCGATCGCCAACCTTGAAGGACAAATTTATTCCAACATAAGTAAAGGTTCAATTTGATTGCCCTTTATAAATAGATACATAAAAACGTCGGAATGACGTCATTCGGGTCCATCAATCACCGGTTCTTATGAAGGAAAATGAACTTTTTATTCCCAAATCCCCCAACCCAATAAGACAGGAAGGAAAAACTGTCATTAGCCCATCGCAACACCGATGTATAAGTATCTATTGCGATTTACAAATGGTAGAACATATACAGATCTAATTGAATTGAATTTAATTTAAATTTAATATATATGTGCGGTCCCTTCGAGATTATGTAATGCGTCGATTATTATGGTAAGGGGAAACATCATGAGGAAACCTAGCTGTTTCCCAATCAGGTAATGAAATTTAGTGCTTGTAAATGGTGACTTGGCTTACCACCTGTCACACTGAGTATTAACTGTCTGGTCAACACGTCGGTGCATGAAAATGGCGACATGGTGTATCACCTGACACAAACGCATCTCAATGGAACAACTGGTACAATTCTATAGCCACGCCAAATAAACAACACATACTCGTACATACATAACATACGCGTCACGACTAGTTTATACACAAACCCTTCTAGCGGGGTTGTCAGAGGCTTGAATGCCCATATTAGAATTTTGAAGGCATTTTAGATATAAGCTACTCAAAGCTTGCGTTTTACTATATAGATAGCAACCAACGTGATAGGTAGTGAACCCTTTCGCCGTATATAAGGTATAAGGTACTGGTTATTACCTTA
The DNA here is from genome assembly GCA_030578115.1 of Leucoptera coffeella. Taxonomy (NCBI): domain Eukaryota; kingdom Metazoa; phylum Arthropoda; class Insecta; order Lepidoptera; family Lyonetiidae; genus Leucoptera; species Leucoptera coffeella. The sequence goes on along the minus strand of JAMBLF010001417.1, from coordinate 63,550 downwards.
CCTTAGGGTTTAGTAGGCTTTCTCACAATGTTGTCCCCCATCGTTAGCGACTGTAATTTATGTACGTACTTTTTTACATATTTATTAATTTCATTTATTGATATAGGTATGCCAGAAACGGGATTCCTCTACTAAAAAGATGGAGGTAATACTCATTCGGCTACAGCCGTTAAATAAATTTATAATTAACAAGACTGTCTATATCTAATGTGCAAGGTAGAAACCGTATAAACATACAAAGTGCTATTTTTGTTGAGAACTAGCAAATTTTTCACGAAATTTTATTTCACTTTAAATTGCAAATTTCCACAATTCCCAACTCTACCGAGTCAGTAAACGCTGTAAGCAACCCGATCATTTTGGAATGAATAAAATAAATAAAGAGCTGCAGTGCTCACGAATGAGTGAGCAAACAGTGAGCAACATTATTGCTAGTAAGCTCATTCTGAAGTGAACAATCAGTAATTATCAGCTTGAATGAAATAAGCGAAAATGTAAATAGGTAAACGTAGAGAGGTAGATATAGACTACCGAACCCCATCTGTCCCGATCCTGACAAACCACTAACGCTTCATTGCAACTCATATACACTCGGCGGTTATAGGTACTTCTAACGTTACCGTTTTTCAATATGGCGTCTATCTGACTGTCATTTGCCATATTATAGTTTTAAGAGATTCGCGATTTACACTCATGATTAATAACTAACGGGACTTATCGCGTATGTTTGTCAGACTGAGTCTGCCCGTGACCATGGCTGCTGCAATGTAGCCGAAACGTCGGGTTAATAAAGGTAACTTTATTATAAAAAAACATACGCGATAAGTCCCGTTAGTTATTAATCATTTGCCATATTGGGTTGACCCCTACGTAACCGCTCTTCCACTTCACCCACATATATTCCTTTTGTCAATCTACTATCATTCATCCGCATAACATATCCAAACCATCGAAAACAAGTGATTATTATAGATGTATCAAGCCCAAAATAACTCATGTATTTCGCAAATTATTTATAAAATAAATAAAATAAAATTCCTTTTATTAACACTAGGCCAGTAATACATATACACAAATAGAGTAAAGAATTAATTATATAATAATTCACATTAATGGTACCAAGCGCACATGGCAACCCCGCGTAAGTGTGAATAGGATTTGTCTCAGCTAATGTTGATTGTGTGAAATTCACACTGCCAAACGCTGATATTCCGACAAACCCTTGAGTACGTACCAGCACTTCTATAAAGAAATAAAACTTGTATTTCGTAATAAAAATGTGAGGCATTGCTCTCAAACACACTCATGTCTCTAATGCTCGAAAGATATTATTAATTCCGAACAGAATTCCCTCATTTTCTCTATTACTCTTAGGCTGTTAGATACTTAGTAATATTATGAGCTAACAATGCCTACATGCTTCATTATTCTTATACATATTATATGAGTATTGATGACGACCTCCGTGGCGCGATCGGTTAGACACCTGAACGCTAATCGTGGGGTCCCGGGTTCGATTTTCGGTGAAGACAGAGTTAAGAACTTCGCTTTTCTACTGCGTTTCAATCTGGTCGTTGATTATACAGGGTGGCGCATTCAAAACGGTCAGTATGGGAAAGTCTGAAACTATAAGAGATACGAAGATTTGTTCTTAGGAACCATGTCACCGATTTTGATAAAAAGAAAAACTGCATTCATACTTTCTTTGAAAAACCAACTGTATCCAGTACAGGAATCGAACCCGGTTGCTTTGAAAAAATAAATTGGCCCTTTTCATTTTTTCTTTTTAAATATCGATTGTGTAGGTCTTAAGCTGTAAATGTCTCTATGAAACATGGTGTCGAAAATGAATAAAATGCATTGTTTTGGCATACTTTAGTTTATCATAGTAGTTTACATACACCGTAACAATATTCAACAGACATGTAAAATTTACTCAATGGCTGTTTGTAGTTTTGTTCTTCCCTACTTGTTACATACACCTTATCATGTGGCATTAGCATTGCATTAATCCATTAAGGAGGTTTTGTTATCTATAGTAATCAAAAACTAACAATCTATTGAAAAGTCCACTTAAAGTGACGTGTTAAACCATATTAGAAAATTTCTTGTGGGATTACGTTAAGGATGAATTTTACAAAACAAGCTATGACACCATTGAAGACCTAAAAGTAGCAATAAAGTCAATTTTAACGCAAATTCACCACATGAAAATACAAAATTCAATAGTAAGATCGTTACCTAAACGTGTTGAATATTGTATTGAAAATAACGGTGGTCACTTAAAAAACCTACTTTGATAAACTAAATTACGCCAAAACAACGCATTTTATTCATTTTCGACTCCATGTTTCATAGAAACATTTACAGCTTAAGACCTACAAAATCCATATTTAAAAAGAAAAAGCGAAAAGGGCCAATTTATTTTTTCAAAGCAACCGGGTTCGATTCCCGTACTGGATACAGTTGTTTTTTCAAAGAAAGTATGAATGCAGTTTTTCTTTTTATCAAAATCGGTGACATGGTTCCTAAGAACAAATCTTCGTATCTCTTATAGTTTCTGACTTCCCCACACTGACCGTTTTGAATGCGCCACCCTGTATATGCTATATATGTATTTATCTATGTATAATATGTATACATTTCTTAAATATACGTTGACTAGTACCTTTCACACAAGTCCTAAATGTACTTACCAAGGGGCTAGTTCAATTGGTGTAATAATGTCCAAATATTATTATTATTCTAACAAAACCTCTCAGTTCTTAATCGTTTACATACATACATATACATTCACGTCTTTTTACCCATTTTGGGGTGGAGAGATAATAAGGAGGTACCTATGTCACGGTTTAGCATTAATATTGGGGTTGTTATATCATATGGAATGGTGATTGCTATCCAACCGCCCAATAGATTCCTTTTACTCCTAATTCAATCCTGCAACACATAGAACGGAATATTTATTTTACGACCCAGGGTAGGAATTTTACAACTACAGACATAGATACAGGTTAATCAACATATAACATTTGAAAGATTTTTTATACTCGCGATTACTATTAATTACGTATATAAAATAAAACAGGATTTATCGTGTATTTTAAAAACAAAGTATTACTTTTGTTACCTGACGTTTCAGCCATGTTGCAATGGCCTTTATCATGAATCAACAAAGGTAATGCTTACAAGCAAAGGTATAACTTTGTTTATAAAATACTAGCGAACCGCTCCGGCTTCGCACTTCTGGCTATTTAATGGATGTTATTATACATATAAACCTTCCTCTTGAATCACTCTATCTATTAAAAAAAAACGCATCAAAATCCGTTGCGTAGTTTCAAAGATTTAAGCATACAAAGGGACATAGGGACAAAGAAAACGACTTTGTTTTATACTATGTAGTGATGATACACGATAAGTCCCGTTGCTAGTACAATAAATAAAATATGCATGGCTCACAAAAAGAAAACAGAAGTTATGTTTAATCTTACCTATTTCGTAAGTAGGTCAACCTTAAAATATTAACGAAACTTTCCCTCTACATTCCTGAGGCCAAATATTTCTTGAAGCTCCAACATTTATTGCTGGCGTCCACAAAACATCAGCCAACAAACTTCCATATTTGCGAATAGCTGGTTTTATAACTCTCCAGTGACGCTAGGATTTGTCGGGCCGATAATGTGCAGATTTTATTCGAGTTGCCAGCAATAAAAATGGTGGGTATATAAAGTTGTGGCTAGTTGGTGTATACAGGTTTTAGTAAGAAGATGGTTGGAGATTTAATTTTTTGGCGGTCAACTTTAGCATAATTGTGATATTGTGTTAGTATAATATGAAATAAAGCATGATTATAATATGTATTGCTTGCTATAATGCTCGTGGTATCCATATATTCTAATAATTTAGTATCTCTTAAAATATGTATTTTATTTAGCATACATATTTTAAAACATTTTATTTATGGATACATATACATTACTATATGATCTTTCAGAAATACATAACTTATAATAGACCTATTTACATAAAATAAGAATAAATCTGCAATCATTACGTTGTTCTGGTATGGTCAATTGTTTCCATATCCTTGACCGTAATTGTTAGTGATAAATGTATGTATGTGTAATGTTGTCGTAAAGTCGTCTCAAGCCTTCATGTTACCCTATTAATAATATTTAAATACCCACCCAACACGCAACCCGACCAAACTCACCGTGAGTAGACCGTGGGGAATTCGTAGCGCATAAATCCAGCCACTGCTAGGCAGTATGTCAGAATGAAAGATGCAGCCGGAATTTCGTAGCTCGTAGCATAGTGAAAGCTTGCTGTGCTACGGATGGAGTCATATTGTTGTCATATTAGACGAGTCTTGCTGGGAATTTCATATTTTATAAAGATACATATATAAATACATACGAATGCACGTCTTTATACCCTTTTGGGGTGGCCAGTGGGATGTAAAAAGAATGCTAACTAACTGCCGTTCTTCCCGGCATGTTGTAGGAGGTGACTAAGGGACTAGGGGTAAATATAACCTATTGAGCAATGGGCTAGCAAGTTTACATGTTACATTATGATATCGCAACCCCAATATTCATGCTCCAATGTGACAAAGGACATATTATATCTCCAAGGTTCTGTCCACCCCGAAAAGGGATTAAAGAACTTGAATGTATATAAGTAAACTGTAACTTGTAAAAGGGCGATATATATTCTGAATAGGAAAGATTTAAGTGCTTCATTACATTTCATTCATTCCTTAAACCTCTTGTTAGTTCTGCTTACCCCTTGGGAAATCACAGTCGTGACGAGGTCCCAGTAGGCCTTAGCAAAGAAGCCTTCTCTCTATCTCTATCTCCTTTGTGCCTTCAGAGGCAAGAAGTGGCAATTTCCTCTGTCAATAGACGTGCACACGCCAATTAGCGATCAAGTCGTGAAGGTATGAACTAAATAAGGATGTTTAGTAATAATAATTAGAATGGAATGCATGAGAATGGTATACAGTTATGTATATAATAGCGACCCGCCGAGTGAAGTAAGCTATATATGTACCGGCTTCGCACGGTTATAGAGTACATATATAGCCTACTTCACTATTTAATTGATGTTATTATACAGATAAACCTTCCTCTTGAATCATTCTATCTATTAAAAAACCGCATCAAAATCCGTTGCGTAGTTTCAAAGATTTAAGCATACAAAGGGACATAGGGACAGACAAAGTGTGATCTGGATTGAGGGCCCATTTTTCAAATATTGGACAATCGAAATGAAACTCACAGGGCATTTAGTAAAGAATTAGTAAAAACTATAGCATCTATTCTTAAATTTCTTAAACTTGAAACAAAACAGTTATTGTCAAAAAAGTGTGGCCCTCAATCCAGATGCCAGCATTTTCTAGATCTCGGAAGGTACGAATCCTGGGATAATGCTGTTTATTCGAGGATTTAGTAAAGAATTTCTTAAATAAATTAAGAAAATCTCAAATCTCAAAAATGCGTTAAATATAGGTTTAGGGCGATTTTGCTATGGCCCTCAGTTCAGAGGTCGCTGACTTTTGGAATCATCAAAAAATGAACATTTCTATACAAAAAGACTAATGTAACTTATATTATCTTGAAGCTCAATGGCTCAATGAATTAGTAATGAAGAAATAACGATACAAAAGCGAATAGTTTAAGAGAAAATGAAATTTGAATTTTCATCTGACGTACAAACTGAGAGCCCCAAACTTTCGGCGATATTGACTAAACTAAGCCATCTACACTAGCGTACATAAGGATGACTAATTTTACTAATTTTTTACTAAATCCATGCAATATTTACATGCCTCTAAATATCACACTTTAAGAGGAAAATGACTTTGATTATTTATATAGGAGAAAATTCTGTAGGGTGACTATGTTATGTGTAAATATAAAAAAGTATTCGACGTCCCGAACCAAATACAAAGATACATATGAACCAAAGTAGCTAGGATTGGAGGTTAAATTGCCTACGCAAAGTCATAAAACACTTATCTATGGTGGAGATAGTGACCAGTCCGTTTGAAAGTAGAATCAGTGTGTCAATCGTCTATTTATTCATATATCCTTTGAAAGTCAATGTGAAAACTTGAAATATTGTGTTCTGTAATGTGTCAATTACAACCCTAATATTTATGTATGCTAAAAATTGACTTATGAAATATTATCGTGTCTTTGAGGGTATGTACGAGCTATATGACGATTATGTTACGGCTTTATTTGTTGCGTAAAAATAAATAGAAATGTTATTAATGAAATATAAACATAGATTATTAGCACTTTATTGACAATAACCACATTCAAAGATATTAGCTACAATACAACACACTATCTGTAACGCCGCAGAAACCGGAATCACCAAATAAATAAAAAGTAATAATAATAATAATATTTTAGGACGTTATTACACCAATTGAACTAGCCCCTTGGTAAGTACATTTAAGACTTGTGTTAAGGGTACTAGTCAACGTATATTTAAGAAATATATACTTATTATATATAGATAAATACTTATATAGCATTTATAATCAACGACCAGACTGGAAAGCAGTAGAAAAGCGTAGTTCTAAACTCTGCCTCCACCGGGAATCGAACCCGGGACCTCACGTTTAGCGTTCAGGCGTCTAACCGATCGCGCCACGGAAGTCGGAATCACCAAATAAATTAAAAGTTAACTATATAAAAGTATACGGACCGAACAAACACTTTCGTGACTTTAATCTTTGCAGGGTTTTCAGGTTCGAGATATCATCTTTACAATTGCGGAGCACAAGTTAACCAATCACAATACAACACAAACAATCAAATAGAAAATTTTATTTCCATAATAGTACATTTTCCAGGCTTTGAAATTCGTACTCATTGATACAGAATCAATCCATCAATGAATGAGCTACGTCGAATTTACAGAAAGGTTGAAATATAAAATACCATATTAACCTATCTTACACAACTAAAATAAAATTTCTTATAACTAGTCTGAAGTGATAAAAACAATTATTATTTACAAATTCTATGACCTGATATTCACACAATATCACACAATGAATAAATGAAAAAAAAAAGATATTTACACAATGCAGCGTCAATTTCTAAATGGTTAAAACAATGGGTTAAATGTGTAGGTCACGTGCCCTACGAGTCTGACGGTTCGTCGGCTTTTTTATCGGTTGTTACTGTAGTATAAAAGAATATATTCATCACTTATTGGGTGTGTTGTAAAAAAAACGACATCTTCACCTGCTACATTGATTAGGCTTGATAAAAGTCACTTTATAAAAACACTTTATAAGTTATCCTGTTTCAAAGATGATATAGAAACATACCTAACTTTACCAAAATATAAATGGTCTGATATGATTAAACAGACAATTTGGCAAAATTCTAAATTAAGACGTACATGGATTTTGAAACAAAGTAAAATACAGAACGATTATATTAAACTGGAAGGTCATTGTTGTCAGTGTACAGCTCAGATAGACATATCAACGGACTAGTCACTATCTCCACCATAGATAAGTGTTTTATGACTTTGCGTAGGCAATTTAACCTCCAATCCTAGCTACTTTGGTTCATATGTATCTTTGTATTTGGTTCGGGACGTCGAATACTTTTTTATATTTACACATAACATAGTCACCCTACAGAATATTCTCCTATATAAATAATCAAAGTCATTTTCCTCTTAAAGTGTGATATTTAGAGGCATGTAAATATTGCATGGATTTAGTAAAAAATTAGTAAAATTAGTCATCTTATGTACGCTAGTGTAGATGGCTTAGTTTAGTCAATATCGCCGAAAGTTTGGGGCTCTCAGTTTGTACGTCAGATGAAAATTCAAATTTCATTTTCTCTTAAACTATTCGCTTTTGTATCGTTATTTCTTCATTACTAATTCATTGAGCCATTGAGCTTCAAGATAATATAAGTTACATTAGTCTTTTTGTATAGAAATGTTCATTTTTTGATGATTCCAAAAGTCAGCGACCTCTGAACTGAGGGCCATAGCAAAATCGCCCTAAACCTATATTTAACGCATTTTTGAGATTTGAGATTTTCTTAATTTATTTAAGAAATTCTTTACTAAATCCTCGAATAAACAGCATTATCCCAGGATTCGTACTTTCCGAGATCTAGAAAATGCTGGCATCTGGATTGAGGGCCACAGTTTTTTGACAATAACTGTTTTGTTTCAAGTTTAAGAAATTTAAGAATAGATGCTATAGTTTTTACTAATTCTTTTTGAAAAATGGGCCCTCAATCCAGATGCACACACAGACAAAGCGACTTAGTTTTATACAATGTAGTGATAATAAGTATATTTTTCCTAAATATACATTGACTAGTACTCTTAACACAAGTCTTAATTGAACTTAGCAAGAGGCTAGTTCAATTAAGATAAAATATTGTTATGATTATTCGTTTATTTTATTTCGACGAAGCTCAGTTGTATGGGCTTAACTCTGTATCAGTGGGTGCAGGGTTCAAATCCCACTTGAGCATGTACCAATAGAAATGAAGTTTAATGAATGTCTATGTAAGTGTGAGGAAACCTACCTGTACGTCGAACAGGTAATAGTTAGTGCTTGTAAATGGCGACATGGCTGACCACCTGTTACATTGACTACTGACTATCAGGTTAACACGTCGCGTGGGTTCGAGGTGTCCATAGAATTACTACCTTCGCAATTGCGGAGATGGAAACATGAAGCTCTGACTACCCCGCAAGGGTTAGTGGTCGTGAATGCGTTTGTTTTTTTTTTGTTTTTTTTTTTATATCTAAGTAAATAAACGTGTTCTATATTGTATATTGTATATGTATGTCATATGTGTTTATCAAACCAAACACCCACCCTATTAGCCCTTTCATTAAACTAATTACTTTCGCAGAATGTGCGTACAATGACAAACATATTAAGTAATTCCATTTCCCTAATTCCCTTATAAATGGAGATAAGCTAAAGCCGACCTTATGACCTACATATTAAGGGGTAAATCTCTACTCAACTCGCTTATGCCATAATTAACAATGACGTGATACATTTTTTACTTATCTGTGAGTACATACATACATACGCTTCACGACTTGTGTATACACACTCCCTTTTTAATTGTAGCGAGGTAGTTAGAGGCTTGAGCGCCCATCTTCGATATTTCAAAGGCACGTAAGCTATGGGTCAATCGAAGCCCGCGTATCACTAGATAGACAACACCCAACGTGATAGGTAGTGAACCGTATGGCCGTATAGAGGCACTGGGTATTGTTAGAGAGATAGGCAGGTTTCTTTACGATGTTTTCCCTCACCGTTAGCGACTGTAAATTATGAACGTAAATGAAAAACACATGACTTATATGTAACTTCAAAATAATGAGACATCTTGCTTTTTTCCTGGTCAATTTCAAGAGAAAGACAATTTTATTTTACATATACAATTACGTCCTTTAATCCCTTTCGAAGTGAACAAAAACTTGGAGACATGACAACATTACATTGGTCACTTATTAGCATGAATATTGGTATTACAGGTAGCTAGCCCATCGCCCAATATATTCTATATACCCGAATCTCTTACTCGCCTTCTACGACATGCCAGGAAGAATGGAAGCTAGTTACTATAAAGTGTGATGGCATTTATATGGATCATGGGTGCATTTATATAGGTGTCAGGTTGTTTGCCCATGGCCCAATAGATTCAATTGATCCTTTCTCACGCCTCTTACGATAAGAACGGCAGCTATTTAGCATTCTTTTTGAGTCTCAGACTAGCACGAAATCAATGTTACATACATTTTTATAAACATACAAAATACTTTCTATATTTCTATATCTTAAAAAGTTTTAATTACTTATATAATACGCCACTGAAGCTAAAAAGGTATAACTTACATTCTATCATTATCTAGAATACAGAATCTCCTTTGCCTTTAAAGTGGAATGTCTCTCTATAAGCGATGTCTCCCTACAACCGGATGCGGGTAGCCAGTAAAGTGAGTCTCAAAGCACTCACAGGTAACGAGCTCTTGTTAGAAGTGACTGAGGTAATCACCAATTTCCTCTCTCAAGTTCTATTGAAGCTTTAGTTATGATATTTGATATAAAGGCTGATTTTACGATAAAGGAAAACCATACATACATACACATCACGCCTGATTCCCTGTAGAGGGGTAGGCAGGGATCACGGATCCCCATTTGTCCCACTGACAGACCACTTCCGCTTCATTGACATTCATACATCTTCTCATACACTCTCGGCGGTTATAAGTACACCTAACGTCACGTTAAAGGAACACCATAGTGAAGAAACCTACCTATATAAATACGTACATACATATACATTCACGTCCTTTAATCCCTTTCGGGGTGGACAGAACCTTGGAGATATAATATCTCCTAAGGTCACTTTTTAGCATGAATATTAAGGTTGTGCTGTTATATGGAATATTCTTATCAGGTTGCTAGCCCAACGCCTAAGAGATTCTATGTACCCCTAGTTCCTTAGTCGTCTCCTATGACATAGGAATGACAGCTAGTTAGCGTTCTTTTTACGTCCCGTACTAATACGGGGCACGGAATAGTCAGTGCTTGTAAATATAGTTAAAAGAGATTGCAGCAGCCATGGTCACGGGCAGACTATGTAACTTTATTATATAAAAACATACGAGATAAGTCCCGTTAGTTATTAATCATGAGTGCTTGTAAATGTTGGATGGCTTAACTTTACATTAGGTACTATATGGTTATAACGTGGGTCCGATTCACTAACTCCGCAATTGCGGAGGCATACATATTGTATCTCTGACTACTCCGTAAGGAATAGTAATGTAGTCGATATGTATATTTTTCATCATTTTATGTGATGATTTAGATTTCAAGGTATGTATTATTGATTTAGAATTATTATTCGGTCTTGAAAGACGTTTCTGGGAGTTTTAGGCCCAGAGGTTGTCGTTGGCTATCCAGCGGGGCAACGCTGCTAGTGTGCTGGGGGCTTTTGCTTCTGGGTGCTAAATTCGGTACACTAGTAGCAATGTGTAAATATTTACTTTTTGTTACATTAAAGTGTTCTTTATAGGTTTTAATTTGTACATATTTAGTTTTATTTTGTTGGTTCAATCAATCAGCAGACATAGTCAGTCCACTACTGGACGTAGGCCTCCCCAAGAGTACGCCACAAAACACGATCACTCGCCAACCACACTACCAGCGACCTTTTTCATGTTAATCAAAGAGTATATTGATGTATATGTTTTTTTAGCAATAAATTAATTACTGCATTTAGAATTGATAGTTTCTCACAATCCCGTTCGGAAATAGAGACCTGAATATATTATATACATATGCATGGAAAAGTAGAGGCGTATACATATATATGTAAATGTGTGTATGATAAGTATGTATGAGCAGGTAACAATTTTAGTGGCATGTTAGCGTTTCACGGGCAAATTAATTAACGTTTTACTTTAGGCAAAGAGCTGAAATTAATTTCACTGACTTGCTCACCGAGACGTGATTCTAGTACCTTAGGGTTGTGCTTTTAGGAAAACTATTATTGCAAATAATATAATAATTATGTCCCGTGATAGCTGCAACGAAAAAGAATGGTAACTACCTGCTGTTCTTCCCGGCATGTTACGACACGACCTTATGAGGGGTGATTTAGGGACTAGGGTATACAAAATCTATCGGCCGATGGGCTAGCAACCAGTCACAAATTTTCCATACGATATATCCCAATATTATGGTAATAAGTGACCAAGGACATGTTTTCATGCCCAGTTGAGAAGACTTCTGACTTCTTATTAGAGGTCCTAGGTTCGAATCCCGGTTCTGATATGTATGTACCAATGAATGAAATTATAGTTTTTCATTTTTCTACATAATGTAAAATCACTAACGGTGAGGGAAAACGCAGTGAAGAAACCTGCCTATTCCTAGAGATAGGTAATATCCAGTACTTGTATACGGCGATGCGGTTTACTACCTATCACGTTAGGTGCTTTCTATCTAGTAAAACGCGGGCTTCAAGTGGCTCATACCTAACATGTCTCCGAAATTTCGGGGATGAGGTAAACGTATACATATACATATAAAATAACGTACTATCGCAAACTAAGATGGGTAAAAAACTTGAATTGAATGTGAGTATTTGATTGACTACTATTGTTATTCTTTTATTGAGTATATAGATATACCTTTACATAGTTACCGGAGAAATATTTTGTCTTCTGTTTGGAATTTGGTCGAAAAAAGCGCCTATTTTATAAAACTACATAACGTAAACGACTTATTTACGGATCAATATATTTGTAAAATAAACAAAAACATGTACAATAAACTGGTAGACCCGGTTTCAGAATTTAGATAATTTACAAAGGTAACAATTAATTAATTATATTTTTTATATTATACAACATATGACAAATGAAGTTTAACAAACAAATATTAATATTAAATGTTTAAATTATTTTGTATATTATTTTAGCCTTGGGTAGCAACCCTACCTAAAGCTACGTAGTACACAAACGCCATGACACAGTGTACTATGAGGAGGAAAAGTAATTGGATAGAAAGCCATAAAATTAATATATCGGCAAATAGAGAGAATCTTCGCTACAAGATTGAATTGACTTTGCTTTGTTAACTATCTGACATACGCAACGTACATAAAAGACAAACGCATTCACGACCATTAACCCTTGCGGGGTAGTCAGAGGTTCAGGTTTCCATCTCCGCAATTGCGAAGGTAGTAATTCTATGGACACCTCGAACCCACGTGTTGACCAGATAGTTAGTACTCAATGTGACAGGTGGTAAGCCATATCGCTTTTTACAAGCACTAACTATTACCTGTTCGACGAACAGGTAGGTTTCCTCATGATGTTTTTCCCTCACCGTAGTATTCGATGCAATTCGTAAATACATTGCGTCAAATATTGTCTATGACTAATTTTATGTGGGAATGCATACTAGCTGCTGTTCTTCCCGGCATGTCGTAGGAGGCGACTAAGGGACTAGGGGTAAATGGGATCAATTGGGTGATTAACTAGTAACCGATCACCATTTATAATACACACATACACATCACGCTTGATTCCCTATAGAGGGGTAGGCAGAGATCACGGATCCCCATTTGTCCGGATCCTGACAGACCACTTTCACTTTGTTGACACTCATGCATCTTCTCATACACACTTGGCGACTATAGGTGCTCCTAACGTGAATAGTACCTATTTATACGAATATATTCAAGCGTTATATGAGCTATCAAGCCTCCGACTACCCCAGAATAAAAAAGGAAGTGTGTATACAAGTCGTGAAGCGTATGTTTATGTTAAGTCAAATCCCAGTAGGTACATAATATTCAAAATCCCCCTACCTGCCAAGCTCATAATGAATATTGTATTAGGAAGAGCAAATTGCGGGTAGTTTACTCAGCTTCGCGGTTTTACGAGTATTTTATTAAATCCTCTCAAGATTCTACCCGCTATTGCAAAATATGCTAAGATTACGAAGTGTGCTTCATTAAGAAATGTTCATGAAAACTAAAAAGGGATAAAGACTATATTTTACCTGTTTTTATACATGTACATTCACGTCCTCCAATTCCTTTTTGGGTGGACAGAACCTTGGAGCCGATAATATCTCTAAAGTCACTTTTGAGCAGGAATATTGGGGTTGTGATGTTATATGGAACAATTGGTGATAGGTTGCTAGCCTATCGCCCATTTGATCTCATTTACCACTAGTCCCTTAGTCGTCTCCTACGATATGCTAGGAAGAACGGCAGCTAGTTAGCATTCTTTTTCGTTCCAGATTAGCACGGGACACTGTTTTTATATATTGTAGAGGCAGTATTCTTTTCGGAGTGGTTAGGGTGTAAAATTTACCTATTATATGTAAATTAACTAAATAAGTATATGATATTGCTTAAAAGAAGGTACCTACATTTATATATGATGTCTTTTTAATTGAACTGTTTTTCTGTCCTCATTGCATTAGCTATTTGACCCTCTCAAAATATATTCTCACTACTTATTAAACATGGTTCGTAATTTACCTAACTAAATTAATAATAATTATTATTAATGTCCTATGTCCAAATAACTAAAATAATAATATATGTAGTATATTTAATTTATGACATAAATGTCTTATATGCGTAATTTAGATTATACATATGTATATGTGTGTGTGCTTAAATTGATAAACCTACCTGTAACTAATAGAACTAAATCATTGATTGACATTACACCAAATAAAAAAAATTTAACAAGTCTTCCTCAAGCTACTATTACTACTAAAGGGTTATCAGTCGAAATAGATGCATCACATAGTCATACAAAATTCATGAAGTAATAAATTCAATACACCATTTCCATGACAGCCAGCATATTCAGGTTAGTGTCACAGTGCATATGAAATGTCAACGCGTATTTATATTTCAAAGGCTTTCACGTTTAGTTGGAATTTATGTGCTAAAAGTGACAGAAATATACATTTTTATTACACATACATGTAATTTTGAGATTCATACCTTTCATTCCTATTGATATAAATTCAGAAAAAATTGGTAATTGGTAATTTCTTGTGTATATAATTTATGTATTTTTTTATAAAAACCCGTGCTAGTCGGAGGCGCAAAATAATGGTAACTAGATGCTGCCGTCGTGATAGGAGGCGATTAAAGACAATGGTATCAATAGGTGATGACCTAGTAACCTGTCATTAATGTTCCATATAACATTACAACCCCAATTCATACTAAAAAGTGACTTAGGAGATCTCTCTCTAAGGTTCTGTCCACCCCGAAAGGCTTAAAGGACGTGACATAATTGTGTATGTAAATCCCTGTACAGACTTAATAATGAGCAAAACTACAAATTAAATACCTCGCCTTGCAATAAACTTTTCTTTTACAAAAGCAAACTTCTTTCAACTTTTAACTAACAAATAGTTGCCTTTGGAAATCTAGTTTTGAATAGCGCATAATTGTATATTTAGCGATTTTGAAAACTAAAACTTGTCGTAAAGCTTTGAAAATTTCCGCGAGTTTTCTGCCTTCAAAGTCAAACGCGTTCACTACTAACCCTTAGCGGTGTAGTCGGAGGTTCAGGTGTCCATCTCCGCAATTGCGAAGGTAGTAATTCTATGGACACCTCGAACCCACGTGTTGACTAGATAGTCAATACTCAATGTGACAGGTGGTAAGCCATGTCGCCATTTACAGGCACTAACTATTACCTGTTCGGGAAACAGGTAATAATTGATGAAACTTCATTTCCATTGGTACATGCTCAAGCGGTATTTGAACCCTGTACCCACTGATACAGAGTCAAGCCCCTAACAACTGAGCTACGTCGGATAAGCCTTTTCTATACAACCTTAAGGCTTGTTTACGACTATTAGAACTTTCCTCATAATGTTTAAGTACTCTTTAGAAATATCGATGTTTAACCTTTCAAGTTGGAACATTAATTTGAGGAACAATTTTCTTGATATTGACTTGTATTTGCGGCTTTGAATTAATACAAGTTTAATTAAGGCTTTAGAATTTGTGTTGAACCACTAATAAGTTCATGTATATACAAATGTTAGGATAGGCTTTCGGGTATAGTGCCTTTTTGGGGTAGACTGAACATTGAAGTGTTAAGTATTGGACTATTGGTTAGGCGTTGCTAGCCCATCTCCTAATGAATTTTATTTATCTTAGTAGTAGGAAGAAAGGCAGCTTATTTAAATTAATTTACGTCTTACACTTCCATTATATATATATATACACCTATCCCGTTGAGAAATACAGGCGAGGTGATATATGCGAATACATATTATATCTGTATATACATAATTATGTATATGTTTTACAAACATTTACGTTTGTATATATTATACATACTTTTACAAAACATGCAATCCTATTTCGTTAGTAAATAGAGACATGAATATTCTTGCATGCATATACATAAGTTAGCACATGTATTACAAACTCTCAAGTAAAAGTATTACATACACTTACATTTTCCAAAGCCAGCTATTCTCGAATCCTATATTACAACGTTCAAAGTAACGTGATATTAAGCCTCATATTTTCCGCGTCATTTCTCAAAGCATTTCAGCATTTTCACTCCAGCATGTAACGAGAGATTGCCATTCCATCGCTCTACGGATCAGGAGACGTTTTATTACTACTTTGCCCCTTTTCTTATGCTTGGTTTAGTAGGATTGATTGGTTATTGGAGTTAGGTAATAGGTATAAAGAATCAAGGAAGAATTTATATTGGAAATTTTGTTATAGTGCTTAAGTTAGCTAGAATCTAAATGGATTGCTAAGAAACTGTCTTTTTTCATTATACATACTGCAGACAACTTAATAGAATAGGGATCACTTGATTAAATTTGTAGGTGAATGAGCACTCTGTAGCCATTATCGTACACATATTGTGTAATAATATTTTCAGTACTAATACAACAATTGAGCTAGCCAATAAATAAGTTAATTTAAGACTTGAGTTTGGCTTACCAATTAACGATGTAATTATATTATGTATGTATAGACACACAGATAATGACCAGACTGGAAAGGCGAAAGTTTTATTATTTTATTTCAAAGGTTTATTTCAATGTGCCTACATCGCAAATCGAACACAGGACCACATGATTTTAGCGTTCAAGTAAATTTACGTTTTACCAATATTGTTAAAGAACCAATTTATCCATAGATATGATAGTTGCTAGTACATTGTTCCCAGAGATATAGCTTAGCAATGGATCGGTCTAAGCTCCAATTTCCTGTATTAAATTGACTTGCATTCCGCTTTGCAGCTAAAGAAATCGCTCTAGCTATGATAATGGCAAAAGGATTGAATATATATGCTTTCTATGAAAAAGGATTGATTATACATTTGTACTTTTAGTTCTATTAAGAGATGGGCTAGCAACCTATCACCAATGGTCCATGTAACATCACAACCCCAATATTCATGCAAATTAGACCTAGGAAATGTTTTCATGCATCCAAGGTTCTATCCACCCCAAAACGTATTATAGGACTTGAATGTAAACATGTATACCTTATATTATATATCTTTGTTATTTCGCCAGAGTGCTTTGGTTTAAAAGCTCTAATAATTAATTGGTATCATTCGCTGATAGCATTGTTGTATACTGCTGTATACATTAACCATTGTTAAATACTTGTGGTTAATATTTTGTACTGTAGCAGTTTGGGGCTTAAAAGAATGCTAACTAGCTGCTGTTCTTCCCGGTATGTTGTACAAGGCGGCTAAGAGACTAAGGCTCAATTGATTCTGTTTGGCGATGGGCTAGGAACCTGTCAACAATGTTCCATATATCGTTCATTTATTTTTATTTGTATGTGTTACAAACATATTATATTATAGAACATTGGTGATAAGTTGCTAGCCTCTCAATAGAGTTTATTTACCCTTAGTCCCTTAATCGCCGCCTATCCTATTATAGATATAATAAAGTTATTTCGAATAACATTTCAACTTTTGTTGAGGCTCAACCGCAGAAATAACGACGAAAATAGACACATAGTATACATTGAAACTAGTCCCAAGCTAGCATAGAATCTCATTTCTTAAATGTACAAGCTTAGTACATACCAATATTACTTTGTTTTAGGGGCAAGCACGAAAGAAGCAATTTGCATTTTCATGAACAAAATTAGTTTATTCTTTGCATCGCGCTTTTTCTACAATATTCTCCCTACTGTACTTACTAATAGAATGTAACCTACCTGTTCCCATCATGGTAATATAATAATAATATTAATATTGTAGGACGTTATTACACCAATTGAACTAGCCCCTTGGTAAGTTCATTTAAGACTTGTGTTAAGGGTACTAGTCAACGTATATTTAAGAAATATATACTTATTATATATAGATAAATACATATATAATCAACGACCAGACTGGAAACCAGAAGAAAAGCGTAGTTCTTAACTATGCCTCCACCGGGATTCGAACCCGCGACCTCACGATTAGCGTTCAGGCGTCTAACCGATCGTGCCACGGAGGTCGTCAAAGTGGTGGTGGTAGAACTGATTAAGGGATCTAGGGAACAAAGTGAACATCAATCTCAGTGTTCACGTTTGCCTATATTGGTAAATCGTAAGGATCGGTCCAATAAGACATATGACTGCCAGATAGACGACATATGGAAAAAAGTGACATTTGAAGTATAGCCACCGAGTGTGTATTAGGAGGTGTATGAGAAGTGGTTACTCAGGTTCAAGGTTTAGAATATGACCTACCAGTTACTTTTCAATCGAAGAAGAGAAGGGAAAATATCGAAATAATAAACCTATTTGTGAACATCATGAAATGAAATGAAATGCTTTTATTCAATATAAGTATCATAAAACCACTTATTGTAAGTCAAAAAAAACATTTTCACATAAAACTTTTCTTTCAAATTAGAAAATCTTAAAATATAATCTAATAAAACTATAGGCATTTCGTAAAGGAATAACCTGCAAAGAAGAAATGCCAAGAAACTCTGCAGACATTATTTTACACTAATTCAGTTTAGTAATCCACCAGAAAGTGACTGCCAGCAACAACTTACGAGGGTCCCAATAAGAATACGCATCATGAAGCTGCAATCATACCAAGATGAATCGTCACATTATGTCATCCATCAGAGATATAACATCTCTAGGTACTAGGTCATTTTTAGCATGAATATTGGGGTTACGATGTTATAATGGAACATTTGTAACAGGTTGCTAGCCTATCGCCCAAGTTGGGTACTAACTATCTATGTGGTAAATAGCTACTAAGTTTTCTATTCATATATATAATATACATAATAATATATACCTATAAATTACTATTTGAATATTTATAAAATTGACTGGCGTATACCTTTAACCGTTTAAAGTTATCGTCCTATGTCAGTTAATTGCGTTATATCATAATAATATGGATGTTAGTGTGTATGTATGTATGTAAGCCACATTATTAAGTTGAGGGCTTGGTAAAATTTAATATTAAACTTGCAGATTCGCGCAGAAAACATGTTATTAAATTTCCTAATGAAAATTTGTTGTGTTACGATGCCTTTGAACGATATTAATAAGCGTGTTTTGCTACAGACAATCTTAGTACCAGGACTTTGTTAATTTGGGACTTTAAGTCTTGTAACCAGCTGGTTTTAACTTATATGGGAGATTATTGTACCAATAAATATATTATTTAGATTTGTTAAAAAATATATTATAACTGAAACAGGACTACAAGAATAATTACATACACATGTATGTCCCTCAATTCGTTTCGAGGTGTTTTCAAAACTTTGGAGTTACACTTTTACCAATATGGGCAAAAATGATCGGGGTTGTTAAATCATTTACATATATAAATTATTGGTGACAGATTATGTTTTAGCTCAGTAGATTCCATTGACCCATGTCCCTTTACTCGCCTTTAACGACAACGAAGCCGTCAGGTGCATACGTGTATACGCATCTCATGCATCTCCCTTAATCCCTTTTGAGACGGACAGATATAATAGCACTTAGGTCACTAAGCAAAACTATTGGAATAGTGATGGTACTGACATAGATTTTTTTTTAATTCTTTATTAAGCCATTCCCCACTAAGGTTATGTCGGCTGAAGTACAAACACTGATGCCACGGTGTTTGCACTTCTTGTTTTTCCATCGCCATGGTTACACCAACGCCGCCGCTACAACCGAAGAAAAACGAAATCGAACCTCCAATTCTTCTCTTCCTTGTTCTTCGGTTCGTTCCAGTTGGGGATCCAAATGTAATCCCAAAGAAAACATATTTAGCCAATTTGGCATCACAACTGACTAAATATTCAACCAAAAATAATTATTTGTATTTTCAACTTTCACTGAGCTGCTGACTTTGTTGACGCACCATAGATGACTGACATAGAATATTGGTGATGGATTATGAAATATTAATGCTAAAGGTATCGGACTTATATTGGAATTTAAGAGGCGGGCTACTAACCAATCGTTAATTCCATTGCTTCATGTCTCTTAGTCGCCTCCTAAGATATATCAGGAAGAACGGCAGCTAGTTAGTATTCTATTTACATCCCGTACTAGCAGTTAATCCATCTAAGCCCAATTTATATGCCAAAAGGGGCCAGTGTTAAAGTTTTAGATTAAAGACGTGGTTTGTATAATGATAGTCTATAAATTTGGACCCTGAATCTAGCTTTGAAATGACCTAGGCACTAAAGGTCAAGGGGATCTATTGGGCGATGGACTAGTGACCTGTCAGTAATATTTCCTATCTATACCTTGATAATTATTGCTAAAAGGTACTAAAAAGGTATTATAAATTACGTCGGGAACTAATTTATTTTCAAAAGTAATGGAAAAAATGAATGGAAAGTAATGGTGGATGAAAAATTTCTTGAAAACTTGTTATTCTATCAATTATTTAATAATTTTGGATATATCAGCCTAATAAGACATATGTATAACAGTCAGATAGACGCTATATTGCAAAAGGGTGACGTTAGGAGTACCTATAACCGCTGAGTATATATGAGAAGATGTATGAGTGTCAATGAAGCGAAAGTGGTCTGTCAGGATCGGGACAAATGGGAATCTGCGATCTCTGCCCACCCCTCTACAGGGAATCAGGCGTGATGTGTATGTACATATATATCAGTTTTAGTATGAACTTTATTAGGATAAATTATATAAATAACAGTACTAAATTATTTTTAAACACTAGCCATTTATACTCATTTTATTTACTATGTGAGACCGTTTCACGATAAATTAATAAAGATATAAATACCTTTATTTTACCCGACATTTCAACCCAGTTGCATAGGCCGTGGTCACAGGAAGACTGGCGTTTCAGCTGATGTCTGTCTACCCTCACAATTATTAATTTATCGTGAAACGACCCGGTCTCACATAGAAAAAAAAACGAGTATAAATCGCGAGTGTTTAAAATAACACATTATTTAGATTTGTATAAATATATTTGCGTAATACATTTAATATTCCGGAGAAGGGAAGCATACCTATTTAAGAATAGATGGGTTTCTTCAACGCAGTAGTAGTTAGTGTTTTTTTTTAATATTTAAACGATTAAAAACCTACATTTGTTTTGGTACATACTCAAACCAGGGGCTCAAACTTACTAATGCGTTTTATCACAAACGCAGTTCAATATCAGATCAGTAATAGGCGTGAAGTTGGTAGTGGATTAGCAAAAGTGACAAATTTCACCATTGAAATCAGCAAAAGTGTCAAATTACGTAATTAGAAGATTATTTTTAAATTATACTACCATGTTTGCTCGATCGAAAAGATTGTACACTTATTCAATCGAGTTACCATGGTATCACAGATTCGAAATGATAATAGGAAACCACACTATTTTATTCATTGAATCTCCATTTAGCATTGCAGATATTCAGTTCCTAATGAATTATTTATGTGTTGTTTACGGCTATTACAAAGTTATTGGAAAATATCAATTGTGATACAAGTTATTATAATTTACGTAAAAAGAATGCAACTAGCAGCCGTTCTTCCCGGCATGTTGTAAAAGGCGACTAAGAGACTAGGGGTCAATGGAATCTGTTAGGCGATGGGCTAGCAACCTGTCACCAATGTTTCATTATGACATCGCAACTCCAATATTCATGCTACAAAGTGACCTTTGAGATATTATATATCTAAGGTTCTGTCCACCCTGAAAGGGATTAGAGGACGTGAATGTATATGTTTAGTATACATCCATATTCATCGTAATATTCAGAACGTATGTACACAGATACTGACTATTACTTATTTACTATAAGTAAATTTTCTCAATATTATGCATCTCATCCCACTACTAAGCTTTAACATGTTTTTCGAAAACGTAAAACCTCATTTTCTTTAGCCAATCAGGTTTTCCCATTTTGTTTGGACAGGGGAATTTGTGATTTGAAATGTGCCACATTTTATTAGGTACCTGTTACAGTGCCAAAACTTAATGCCAAGATTAATACTATAAATGTCGTTTCCTTTTTTTAAAATACTAATATTTATTACCAAAAGGAACTAATTTATATGCAACATAGCCGACTTTGTTTATTACTTTGTCAATGAATGTTGTATATAGGTATAAGTAACATACAAGTATGCATGTGTGAGAAGGTTAATGGGAGTGATTAAATATGATTTTCTTGGATTCGACTGTATGACTTAATTGCACGTTGATAGCGCTTATTATAATAGAGACATTATAATAATAAGGTCAATTTGACAGCTAACGAACCATATAATATACATGGTTCATGCTCAAGCGTGATTTAAACCCTGTGCCCACTGATACAAAGTCAAGCCCTAAAAAACTGAGCTACGTTGAATTATATTATATTAATTGAATGAATGTGGCACATCCCTATTTGAACTGTCAAATCGGCCTTATTAAAATGGTCTATCCAAATGATGATAAGGGACTAGTCTTATGAATGCATACGAGTATTAGGCGTTAGTTAAGATACTTATCTGCATATAAATATTCTTCTAACCCTGATATTTCATGGTAAAGTTTACCAACGTTATATTTATAAGATACTAAACTAGGTATCGACTTTTTGTGTAGTAGTGTATGTTTATATTAATATCAATATATCCATGGGCCTATCCACATAAAAAGACTAAAGTACTTAGTATACAAGTATTATATTCTTCATTGTCTGAAGATTAAAAGTAAGATTCTAACTTTGCGCCTGGGTTGCAATTAAAAAGGGATTTATTCGACCAATCAGATTACTAGGCTTCTTCGAAACAATCCCTGTTAAGTTTACTCTTGGATATATACATATACATTCACGTCCTTTAATCCCTTTCGGGGTGGAAAGAACTTTAGAGACATTACAACATTAATTATTCCCGTGGCGTAACTGCGGATGTGTCTTCGGATAGTGTGAGTGTAGTGTGTCATGCTATGAATTAACAAAAATTCCAATTGTGAGGGTAGACAGAAATTTTAGCTGACACGGACTTCCTGCTAGTCTAGCTAGCTAGCTAGTCTTCCCGCGACCACGGCCTATACAGCTGGGTCGAACGAAACGTCGGGCAAAAATAAAGGTCAAATCAGATATCTTTATTAATTTATCGTGATATGACCCGGTCTCTCATAGTAAATAAAATTACAACATTATTTGTAAACAAAGACAAACGCGTTCTCGACCATTAACCCTTACATGGCAGAGGTTCAGTTTTCTATATCCGAAATTGCGAAGGTAGTAATTCTATGGTCACCTCGAACCCACGTGTTGACTAGATAGTCAATACTCATTGTGAAAGGTGGTAACTACATATATACATATGACACTAATTACCTGTTCGGGGAACAGGTAGGTTTCCTCACGATGTTTTCCCTCACCGTAGTATTTGACGATTTTCGTAAATGTATTTTTATTACGAAAATGTACATAGAAATTAATTAAACTTCATTTCCATTGGTACATACTCAAGCGAGATTTGAACCCTGTACACACTGATACAGAGTCAAGCCCCAAACAACTGAGCTACGTCGAATTAACGTATTTACATACATATACATACATACACATCACGCCTGATTCCCTGTAGAGGGGTAGGCAGAGATCACGGATCCCCATTTGTCCCGATCCTGACAGACCACTTTCGCTTCATTGACACTCATACATGTTCTCATATACACTCGGCGCTTATAGGTACTCCTAACGTCACCTTTTTTCAATATAGCGTTTTTATAACGTATTTATCCAGCTATATAGTATAACAAATAGCAGAAATGCGATTCTAAATCTGGCATTGTGTCCCATAGCTTACAGCTCTGTAATTGAAAAGCCACTTTGGCTCTCCTAGGAATAGACGGTCACACGGGTGGTAGTTTAAAGAAAGATATAATAAAAGAACATAATATACGAAATGCATCGAATATTAGATGAGGGAAAACATCGTGAGGAAACCTACCTGTTCCCCAAATAAGTAATAGTTAGTGCTTGTAAATTGCGACATGGCTTACTACCTGTCACATTGAGTATTGACTATCTGGTCAACATGTGAGTTCAAGGTGGCCATAGAGTTAATGCCCTAGCAATTGCGGAGATGGACACCTGAACTTCTGACTACTGTTGATGGTCGTGAACGCATTTGTGTCTGTCTTTTTATATAGTAAAATAAAAATTACATTCATCTGGCAGTTTCTAGATGAGTGACCATATGTATTGTAGGATACTATTACACCAATTGAACTAGTCCCTTGTTACTTGTATTTAAGACTTAGTAGTCATCATATTTAGTAAATTTTAGTCTATAAAGCACAAATTCCCCCTAGTGTAACCAGAGACTTTACAATAACCAGTCGGTTTAATCCATCACTGTCCATCGAGGTGACATCCTCACACTCCTAGCGTCCAGATGAAACGTACAGATTGCAATTTGATCCCACCTATTAGATAGACTAACACTGACTTACATCACGCCTGTAGGACACAGAAATGTAGGTAGAGATTATTCGTCTTAATAAATCAAATAGTGACCCGCTCTGGCTTTGCACGGGTATAAAATATATTAGTCCAAGAGCCAGTGAACCCTGGGAGTAACGGTCTTCCTGTAAGGTTAAAAATTTGCATACCTACAATTTATGGCATTCTAAAAGCAATAGCCATGACCTGGCAAGCGTCAGCCCTGCACGTCATCAACCCCTGTATTTTTTATACTGTTAGATAAATTAAATTTTAAAACTTGTTTCTGTAAGTTTGAAAATTTTATAGGATAAAGTTTATTTATTGTTCATCTTAAAAACAAAATGCCAGGCGATTTCAATAAGCAGAAGTACATGACAGGTGACTTAGAAAATGCACATTGATGAGGTAAAATAAACTTTATCCTGTATGATTAAAATTTTTATATGTTTTTAAGTAACCGTCTTAGAATATATATGTGCAATGCCAGGCGGTTTTGACCAGCATAAGACCTTGCCAGGCGATGGTACAGCTGTAAGGGCGCGCGAGTGAGAGGTGTTATATGAACGCAAACATGTTTCTGTAAACTTGAAAATTTTATAGGATAAAGTTTATTTATTGTTCATCTTAAAAACAAAATGCCAGGCGATTTCAATAAGCAGAAGTACATGACAGGTGACTTAGAAAATGCACATTGATGAGGTAAAATAAACTTTATCCTGTATGATTAAAACTTTTATATGTTTTTAAGTAACCGTCTTAGAATATATATGTCCAATGCCAGTCGGTTTTGACCAGCATAAGACCTTGCCAGGCGATGGTACAGCTGCTAAGGGCGCGCGAGTGAGAGGTGTTATATGAACGCAAACATGTTTCTGTAAACTTGAAAATTTTATAGGATAAAGTTTATTTATTGTTCATCTTAAAAACAAAATGCCAGGCGATTTCAATAAGCAGAAGTACATGACAGGTGACTTAGAAAATGCACATTGATGAGGTAAATTAAACTTTATCCTGTATGATTAAAACTTTTATATGTTTTTAAGTAACCGTCTTAGAATATATATGTCCAATGCCAGTCGGTTTTGACCAGCATAAGACCTTGCCAGGCGATGGTACAGCTGCTAAGGGCGTGCGCGTGAGAGGTGTTGCGTGAATGCCTATAGTGCGAGTGAGACCGTTTATTTAATATAAGTTTATTCACGCCAGTGTTGTGCATTAATTAAATAAAATTTTAATCATCTCCTTATTTGATTAAAATATAATTGCAATTAATTTAGTTGAAATTAATCTATTAGTTGTGATGTTACAATTAAATTATTTAAATTAACATAAATTAATTGTAAAGTACAATTAAAAAATGAAACTAATATTTTCAATTGTTTAAAAAAAACTAGCAATTAAATTCAATAAAATTTATAAATTTATATATTGTAATAAAATTTCAGGCTGCAAATTAATATTACTTTTAATTACCTGCAAAGTAAAATTTTAAAATAATAATTAAATTAATTAATTGTTAATTGTAACGTCACAATTAACAATAAAATAATTGTTAATTGCAACATCACAATTAACAATTAATTAATTGTTATTTTTAATTGTGCTTTGCAGTTAAATTTTGCCCAAAACTGATTCACGCAACACCTCTCACGCGCACGCCCTTAGCAGCTGTACCATCGCCTGGCAAGGTCTTATGCTGGTCAAAACCGCCTGGCATTGGACATATATATTCTAAGACGGTTACTTAAAAACATATAAAAGTTTTAATCATACAGGATAAAGTTTATTTTACCTCATCAATGTGCATTTTCTAAGTCACCTGTCATGTACTTCTGCTTATTGAAATCGCCTGGCATTTTGTTTTTAAGATGAACAATAAATAAACTTTATCCTATAAAATTTTCAAGTTTACAGAAACATGTTTGCGTTCATATAACACCTCTCACTCGCGCGCCCTTAGCAGCTGTACCATCGCCTGGCAAGGTCTTATGCTGGTCAAAACCGCCTGGCATTGGACATATATATTCTAAGACGGTTACTTAAAAACATATAAAAGTTTTAATCATACAGGATAAAGTTTATTTTACCTCATCAATGTGCATTTTCTAAGTCACCTGTCATGTACTTCTGCTTATTGAAATCGCCTGGCATTTTGTTTTTAAGATGAACAATAAATAAACTTTATCCTATAAAATTTTCAAGTTTACAGAAACATGTTTGCGTTCATATAACACCTCTCACTCGCGCGCCCTTAGCAGCTGTACCATCGCCTGGCAAGGTCTTATGCTGGTCAAAACCGCCTGGCATTGGACATATATATTCTATGACGGTTACTTAAAAACATATAAAAGTTTTAATCATACAGGATAAAGTTTATTTTACCTCATCAATGTGCATTTTCTAAGTCACCTGTCATGTACTTCTGCTTATTGAAATCGCCTGGCATTTTGTTTTTAAGATGAACAATAAATAAACTTTATCCTATAAAATTTTCAAGTTTACAGAAACATGTTTGCGTTCATATAACACCTCTCACTCGCGCGCCCTTAGCAGCTGTACCATCGCCTGGCAAGGTCTTATGCTGGTCAAAACCGCCTGGCATTGGACATATATATTCTATGACGGTTACTTAAA
Source organism: Leucoptera coffeella (assembly GCA_030578115.1). Lineage (NCBI taxonomy): Eukaryota > Metazoa > Arthropoda > Insecta > Lepidoptera > Lyonetiidae > Leucoptera > Leucoptera coffeella. The sequence goes on along the minus strand of JAMBLF010001417.1, from coordinate 36,408 downwards.
AACATATAAAAGTTTTAATCATACAGGATAAAGTTTATTTTACCTCATCAATGTGCATTTTCTAAGTCACCTGTCATGTACTTCTGCTTATTGAAATCGCCTGGCATTTTGTTTTTAAGATGAACAATAAATAAACTTTATCCTATAAAATTTTCAAGTTTACAGAAACATGTTTGCGTTCATATAACACCTCTCACTCGCGCGCCCTTAGCAGCTGTACCATCGCCTGGCAAGGTCTTATGCTGGTCAAAACCGCCTGGCATTGCACATATATATTCTATGACGGTTACTTAAAAACATATAAAAGTTTTAATCATACAGGATAAAGTTTATTTTACCTCATCAATGTGCATTTTCTAAGTCACCTGTCATGTACTTCTGCTTATTGAAATCGCCTGGCATTTTGTTTTTAAGATGAACAATAAATAAACTTTATCCTATAAAATTTTCAAGTTTACAGAAACATGTTTGCGTTCATATAACACCTCTCACTCGCGCGCCCTTAGCAGCTGTACCATCGCCTGGCAAGGTCTTATGCTGGTCAAAACCGCCTGGCATTGCACATATATATTCTATGACGGTTACTTAAAAACATATAAAAGTTTTAATCATACAGGATAAAGTTTATTTTACCTCATCAATGTGCATTTTCTAAGTCACCTGTCATGTACTTCTGCTTATTGAAATCGCCTGGCATTTTGTTTTTAAGATGAACAATAAATAAACTTTATCCTATAAAATTTTCAAGTTTACAGAAACATGTTTGCGTTCATATAACACCTCTCACTCGCGCGCCCTTACAGCTGTACCATCGCCTGGCAAGGTCTTATGCTGGTCAAAACCGTCTGGCATTGCACATATATATTCTAAGACGGTTACTTAAAAACATATAAAAATTTTAATCATACAGGATAAAGTTTATTTTACCTCATCAATGTGCATTTTCTAAGTCACCTGTCATGTACTTCTGCTTATTGAAATCGCCTGGCATTTTGTTTTTAAGATGAACAATAAATAAACTTTATCCTATAAAATTTTCAAACTTACAGAAACAAGTTTTAAAATTTAATTTATCTAACAGTATAAAAAATACAGGGGTTGATGACGTGCAGGGCTGACGCTTGCCAGGTCATGGCTATTGCTTTTAGAATGCCATAAATTGTAGGTATGCAAATTTTTAACCTTACAGGAAGACCGTTACTCCCAGGGTTCACTGGCTCTCCAACTATATAGCCTACTCCACTATTTAGTGGATGTTATTATACATGTAAACCTTTCTCTTGAATCACTCTATCTATTAAAAAAAACCGCATCAAAATCTATTGCGTAGTTTCAAAGATTAAAGCATACAAAGGGACATAGGGACAAAGAAAGCGACTTTGTTTTATACTATGTAGTGATTCCCATCATAATCATACATATATGAACTGTCAACTCTAAAAGTGCAGTCCCAGTAACTTTTTATAAGGTTTACGTTTATAAGAACAAAAGACAATATTTTTCATTTCGAAGCACGCGAACGTATAGTGGCCATGACAATGCATAGTGGCGCCAGTTTTAAAATGTCAAATACCGTCTTTTGTTCTTATAAACTTAAACCTTATAAAAAGTTACTGGGACTGCACTTTTACCGTTGACTGTATCTTTTCATACATATATCCTCTTTCGGAGACTGTGATTAGTGCACCCTCTGTGAACAGTTTTAAGAACTTGATAAACATTTTAAAACCTCAAGTGCAATGATATGATATGATATGATATGATATGATATACACACATCTTGAAGAGTTGCTAGTGTATTTAATAAATAATAATAATATATACGGTTTCAGGTTCTTTAAACTCTTTCAAAAATTCGCAATCATTTTCAAGATCATTAACCCTTGCGGGGTAGTCAGAGGTTTATGTGTCCATCTCTGCTATTGGGGAAGTTATTATTTTATAGCCACTTCGAACCCACGTGTTGACCAGATAGTCAGTACTTATGGAAGGTGGTAAGCCATGTCGCCATTTACAAGCACTAACTATTACCTGTTCGGAGAACAGGTAGGTTTCCTTACGATGTTTTCCCTCACCGTAGTATTCGACGTATTTCGTAACTGTATTTTTATTACGAAAATGTACATAGAAATTAATTAAACTTCATTTCCATTGGTACATTCTCAAGCGGGATTTGAACCCTGTACCCACTGATACAGAGTCAAGCTCCAAATTTTAATATATAAGAAGAACTTAGTAATATGTATGTTCATTATACATTTGAATTAACTTAAGAGAGAAGTCAGTTAAGGCTTACGTTAAGTAACGTAGCTTGAAGTTTACACAATGGCGAACTTAAATGAATGTTCAGTGGAGTGTACTTAAGCAGATCCGTGAATGAATCCGCCTAAAACTTAAGCTCTTATTACATAGGTATGAATATTTGCTTCGTAATTCAGGATTGTATAAGAGAGGTCTTATATAGATATGTATACATAAAAAATGCTAACTAGCTGCCGTTCTTCCCGGCATCTCACAGGAGGCGACTAACGGTTTCAGGGATAATTCGAATAAATATGTGATGGGCTAGCACCCTGTTACCATAGTTGCAAATACAAAAGTTGCAGATAAATACATACATACACATCACGCCTGATTAACTGTAGAGGGGTAGGCAGAAATCACGGATCTCCATTTGTCCCGATCCTGACAGACCACTTTCGTTTCATTGACACTCGTACATATTCTCATACACACTCGGTGGTTATAGGTATGTATGTATGTTATTTATTATTTAACATTATGTATGTAGTATGTATACATATATATATTTATTTAAAGGGTATTTTAGGACATTATTACATCCTTTTAACTAACCCCTTGGTAAGTTCATTGAATACTTGTGTTAAGGGTAGTATATAAATACATGCATATTATATATAGATTAATAAATATATGTATAACATATATGTTTAATCAACGACCAGACTGGAAAGCAGTAGAAAAGCATTGTTCTTAACTCTGCCACCACGGTGAATCGCACTCGGGACCCCACGATTAATGTTCAGGTGTCTAACCGATCGCGCCACGGAGGTCGTCAATATATATATATATATACACACACATAACATAGTCTTTCGTAGCATATTTTGTATTATTATGTAAATTAAAATCTTCATTGGTAACAGATTAATAGCCCATCACGTTAAATATATATATATATATTGTATTTTAGGTCATTTTGATGTTTCCTTTATATATATGTTATGTATGTATGTATGTATATTTTCTAAGATACACATACATACATACATATTATACCCTACTCCTTACAGATGGGTAGGCAAAGATCTCTGCCTACCTCTCTACAAGGAATCGGGCTTGTGTATCTATATATGTGTATGTATGGTATATATGTATGATGTCAATAGGTATGTACATATAGTTATCAAATTTTAAAGTTACGTATGTCATTAATGAAATTTCCTGTAACAATATTTGCAAAGGCCTTTAAAAGGTTCTATCTAATGAGAGCCTTATTTGCCTTTAAGGGCTGGATGTTTTCCAAACGGATTTAGTTCAGAGCAGAAAGGGTTTAAGGGTGCGATGATAAGGCACATTCCCTCACATAACATACACTTTACGACTTCCCTTTTGGGGTAGTCAGAGATTCTATCGCCACCTATGACGCACATGTTAACGAGATAGACATGTCGCCATTTACGAGCACTATCTATTACTTGTTCGGGGAACATGTACTGATTACCTGGTCAACACGTGGGTTCAAGGTTGTTGTAGAATTACAACGTCCGCGATTGCGGCGATGGAAACCTGAACCTCTGACTAACCCGCAAGAGTTAATATTCGTAAACGCATTTGTCTTGTTATTTTCATACGTATTTAAGCGTAGATAATAGTAAAATAAATTGGTGTACTATGTAAATGTAAAGTAATAAGTTAAATGAAACAAAACCAAAAAGGTTTCTATTCCGCCACACAGCACAGTTCTATTCGAAATACCTTTTCCCCACTCATTAGCATTTTTATGAAGTAAAACACTTTTCTTGTTACGTTTTCTGTCCTTTTCTAATAAGGTTTTATAGCTACCTTTTGTTTTTTGGCGAAATATTTTGTTGAGGTACCTTTATTTTGTATGTATTGTTTTACTTCATATTGTCAGTATTATGGAATGTAAATAAAGATAAAAGTTACTGAATTTTCTACCTGATAGAGATTTTTCGTTACGAAATTAACATTAGTTTAATTAGTGTTATTATATTTGTTTTTAAGATTCAAATTACGTTAATGACATATTTTTTGATAGAACATGTTTTTTTATTGTCTTTCAATAAGTGATTTTATGTTCCTTATGTTGAATAAAAAGCATTTCAGTTCATTCAGTATATAAAAAGAAGCTGATTACACATAGAAGTCCCAAACTAACAGAAGCACAGATCAATAAGCAATTGATGTCAAATAACAGGAGGCTTTCACCTAATGCGAGGCTTTCCACAGGATTTGAGTAAAGCCATTCATTTCGTATTGTGGAGTAGACAGTACTCATAAAAGGCTATCAAGGGTATTTGTTGAATGGAAGAAAAACATCTTGAGGAAACTAAGAATGATATAGAAGTAAAGAAAATATAAACGTTTTTAATAATTAATGAATGATTTGTCCCGTTTTTCAAACAACTAATAAGACAAACAAAAGACAAAGTTCATGACCATTTACCCTTGCGGGGTAGTCAGAAGATCAGCTAGCCAGGTTCTATCTCGTACGGCCACTTCAAACCCACGTGTTAAACGGATAGTCAGTACTCCATGTGACAGGTGGTAAGCCTTGTCACCATTTATAATTTTAATGTTTTACTGCTTTTTAACCGAAATTTTGTCGTGTGTAACTAGCTATTACCTGTTCGGGGAACAAGTAGGTTTCCTAACGATGTTTTCCCTCACCAAAGTATTCGACGCATTTCGGAAATGTATTTTATTTTTTGTGTATCTCTATTTAATCAAGAAAATACATCAATAAAATTAAATAATAGATAACACTAGTGGCGCTGTGTAAATATTTACTTTTTGTTAGATTTAAGTTTTTTTTATATGTTTTAATTTGTACATGTTAAGTTTTATTTTGTTTGTTAAAAAGAAGAATTAGATGTAGCATAATGATAGATATAATCTAGGTTAGAGTTATAACATTTAGAGTAAATTTCCAGGAGATATATTCATTTATTAGACTAATACAACCATTCCAGTAAGACTGTATCACCAATACGAGAAAATGCCTAGCAATCTATCAAAGACAAAGACAAACGCGTTCACAACCATTGACTCATCTCCGCAATCGCGGAAGTATTAATACTATGAATTTAATATATCTTTATCACCTTCAAAGCCACAAAAAGAACCACAGCTAGTCAGCGTTCAATATCCATCCCATTTTATCACAGAATATTATTCCCTCAGATAAAACGCACGGAACAAAAGTTGCAGCGTAATCTTCCTTACAAATTAGATTCGCATCGGACCATTCAACGTTGCATTATTCATGAGAATTGCACTGCAATGGCTTTGTAATTCTGTCTAGTTCGTGCGGTGAAGGAGTCGTTATATTCATTTTTATTGGTGCTCTGAGGTTTGAATGGTAACTTGTTTTGGTAAGAAGTGATTAACGAACCAGGGTTGATAGGTGTTTCAGAGCAATCGCAACTAACTAATACATCAAGATTAATAATTAACGGGACTTATCGCGTAAGTTTTTATATAATAAAATTACCTTTATAAACCCGACGTTTCGGCTACGTTGCAGTAGCCATGGTCACGGGCAGACTGACGATTCATATAAGTCCCGTTAATTATTAATCATGAGTATAAATCGCGAATCTCTTAAAACTATAACTAATACATAGAAAAATCTAATATATTTGGCATCAATAATTGACTAAATCGTGTTTGTGGAGGGCCAGCGAACCTCTGACTACCCTGCTAGGGTTAGTGGTCGAATATGTGTATGTATTTGCATAATACTTAGGTGAGATTAAATAAATTATGATTCGTTCCTCTTGTATTAGTACCGAGATTCAATTTCATACAACGAGAGACACTGTCACGACCATAAACCCTTTCTGGGTCGTCAGAAGTTCAGGTGTCCATCTCCGCAATTGCTATTTTATCATCCAGATCATCTAAATGCAACATAAATCCTATAACGCTAATCGTGAGGTCCCCGGTTCGTTACCCAGATCTCAGATCTACCTACCTCAGATCGCTTTTCTTCTGCTTTCCAGTCAAGTCATTGGGAATCGTATTTAAGTATGTATATAAGTACATATTTCTTCAATATACGTTGACTAGTACCCTCAACACCAGTCTTAAATTAACTTACGGGGCTAGTTCAATTGGTGTAATAGTATCATCAATCAATCAATCAGCCTATGTCAGTCCACTGCTGGACGTAGGCCTCCCCAAGGTAACGCCACAAAACACGATCACTCGTGGCCCTCAGCCAACCACTACCAGCGACCTTTTCAGGTCATCGATCCATCTAGCAGTATACATACGCTTCACGACTTGTGTATACACACTCCCTTCTTTATTATAGCGGGGTAGTCAGAGGCTTAAATGCCCATCTACGAAACTTCGAAGGCATGTTAGGTATGGGTCATTCGAAGCCCGCGTTTCACTAGATAGACAGCACCCAACGTGATAGGTAGTAAACCGTATCGCCGTATATAGGCACTGATCCTGAGGGATAGGCAGGTTTCCTCACGATGTTTTCCCTCACCGTTATATATAGCAGTATAATATCGTACAATATTAAACAATCTCATACATTTTATTTCTATTACTTAACCTAAATCCCAGACTTGCACGGGCCATGATTCCATCACGCCCAATTACTCCCCTGGGTGTCTCAGAGCTGCCAACCAATTCGATTTTAAATGAATTTTATAGCACTGTTAACCTTGTGAACTTGGCAAGGATAACTACCTACCTTTCTTTTCTTTTCTTTCATATAAAGATTACATATATACCATGTCTATCTTATTTAAGACGGGTAGACTGAGATTACGTATTAGTTGAACTCGTATGAGAATTAATGGTTTCAATATAAATCGTTTTTTTTTAATTCTTTAATAAGCCACTAAGGTTATGTCGGTGAAAGTACAAACACTGATGCTACGGCGTTTGTACTTGTTATTCCGTCGCCATGGTCACGCCAACGCCGCCAGCCGCTACAACCTAAGTAAATAGGTTGAAGCTCCAATTCTTCTCTTCATTGTTCTTCGGTTCGTTCCAGTTCAGGATCCAAACATTATCCCAAAGCGAACATATTTAGCCAGTTTGGCATCACAATTGACTAAATATGCAGCCGAAAAAAATTATTTGTATTTTCAACTTTCATTGAGCTGCTGACTTTGTTGACAATCCATAGACGACTGAATAAAAATCTTAGTTCGTAATTTTAATGTTCGTTTTAGTATGTATGTTTTTGTAGCTCTGAATAAAACCTTTTACTGTTATTAACATATCTCATATCAGTTTTATTATGATATTTTAATAAACATATACAAACTTATTTGTAGATTTATCGATGATACTGATGAAAAAACCGATCCGTTACCCTGTAAAGGGGTAGGCAGAGATCACAGATCCCTATTAGTACCGATACTGGCAAACCATTTTCGCTTCATTCAAACTCATACATCTCCTCATACACACTCGGCGTTTATATGTGCTTCTACGTCACCCTTATGTATTAGTATACTGAACCAGTATGCACATTACAAAAAAAAGACTAACTCGTTCACAACCATTAAACCTCGCGGGGTAGCCAGAGGTTCAGGTGTACATCTCCGCAATTGCGAAGGTAGTAATTCTATAGTCGCCTCGAACCCACGTCTTAACTATTACCTTTTCGGGAAACAGGAAGGTTTCCTCACGATGTTTTCCCTCACCGTAGTATTCAACGCATTTCGTAAATGTATTTTTAGTAGGTACCCAATTACCTACCACGTTTTACTATAATTTAGATTCTATCGTTCAATGTCAGACTTAACACGTTTCACATTTTTAACGACAATTTATTTTTAGTTAGTAATCACTCACGCCTACATACTAGAAAGAAGTGTACAGGATTTAAGACCTCACTTAAGTACTTAAAGATTTATCCCTATTAACTAATATCCAAAATTGAAAGATATTACAGGCAACCCACAAACTAGAGGGAAAACATCGTGAGGAAACCTATCTGTTTCCCGGACAGGTAGTACTTATGAATGAAAACATGGCTTGCTATCTGTCACATTGAGTCCTAACTATCTGGTCAACACGTGGGTTCGAAGTAGCCATAGAATCACTACCTCCACGATTGAAACATCTCCTTGGTCTCTTTTTAGAGTCATTTGAAACATTGGTGACAGGTTGCTAGCCCATCGCCCAATAGATTCCATTTACCCCAAGTTCCTTCGTGGTCTTATTTAACATGGAATCCTATTTTAAATTCATTCCAACATATTTGGAATCTAATTTTATCTTCTAATTCAGCTCTTAAAGCGAAGTCCTATTCGCCAATCGCTTAATCTTTCCTGACAAGGGTTGACAGAGATGTGGAATAAGCCCCCTAAGTAATAGGAGCACGTTGGGACCTGTCGATGGGAACAAATTGATCCCCTGACCTGGCTTGAAAGGGTAGCCAGTGAGTCGGCGTTTAACATGCACCTTTGTCAATACATATATACATTTGTATACAAGCGGCTGTAGAAAATTGGCTAAGTTGACTTCTTATGAGAAAGGTCCTAGGTTCGAATCCCGGCTCTGGCATGTACCAAGGAAGGAAATTTAAATATGTGTTTTTCATTTATGTACATAATTTATAGTTGCTAATTGTGAGGGAAAACATCGTGAGGAAACCTGCCTATAACTCGGGGTAGTTAATAGCTAGCATATATACGGCGATACGGTTCACTACCTATCACGTTGGGTGCTGTCTATCTAGTGATACGCGGGCTTCGAGTGACCTATATCTAACATGCCTTCGTAATTTCGGCGAAGGGCAACCAAGCCTCTGACTACCTCGCCATAATAAAACAAGTCAAGTCAAGTCGTGAAGCGTATGTATGTATGTATTGTATATAAACCCTTTTGGGGTAAATAGTACAGAAGCGGTTGAGTATAAAAGTCTTTGGTTACTCGACACTTTAATTTAATAAGCTGTCACGACCGTTAACACCTGCGGGGTAGTCAGAAGTTTAGGTATCTAAATCCACTATTGTGCTACCTAGTGATTCCATGACCTTGAACCCACGTGTTAACCAGATATGCAGAACTTAATGTGACAGGTGATTAGCTATTTACAAGCACTGAAGTTACCTTCTAGGGAAACAGGTAGGTTTCTTTACGATGTTTCCCTGACCGTAGTATTTGGTTCATTTCACAAATATACTCATTCATAGTCAATGGCCCTAAAGTCTGAAACACAATGAAATCCAATATTAAATACCATAATACTGACAGAAACACTCTCCTTTTTGTTTTGGCGGAGTAGTCAGAAGTTTGAGTGCATATTTCCGAAATTTCGAAGGCATGTTAGGTATGAGCCACTCAAAGCCCGCGTTTCACTAGATAGACAGCACCTAACGTGATAGGTAGTGAACCGTATCGCCATATAAAGGACTGGCTATTACCTATCCCGAGGGTTCCTAACGATGTTTTCCCTCAACTTTAGTGACTATAAATTATGCACCTACAAATATGAAAAATACATTTTTATATTTCATTCATCGGTACATGCCTTAACTGGGATTCGAACCACAGTTCTCTAAAAAGATGCTAGAGGTCTACATCACTACGCTACAGTCGCTACATTATTCATACATATTTGAGGATGGGTAGACATTTCCCCAAATAACAATTAAAATGAGGCTGCGAAATTACGGTGGAAACAAGAATTTTATTAGTTGTTATTTTCTGACAGGAGAAATATGTCTTATTATATTTTATTGGCAACGGACATTTTGCCGTTATGCCACACATATGTAAATATGTAAAGACAAACGCGTTCATGACCATTAACCCATGCGGGGTAGTCAGAGGTTTAGGTATCCATCTCCGTAATCGCGCAGGTAGTCATTCTATGACCACCTCGAACCACATATAGCTAGATAGATCGAAACCCAGATATTTAGTACTCAATGTGACAGGTGGCAAGCCATGTCGTCATTTACAAGCACTAACTATTACCTTTGGAGAAACAGGTAGATTTCCTCACGATGTTATTGGACAAATTTGTAACAGTATTTTAATTACAAAAATGTACATAAAAAAACATTAAACTTCATTTCCATTGGTACATGCTCAAGCGGGATTTGAACAGGCCACTGATACAGAGTCAAGCCCCAAATAACTGAGCTACGAATCTGAATCAAATTTCTTCTGTGCATCAACTAGTCCCCAACAGCACTCCTTGACAAGATCCGACTGGAATCGGATGGCAGTTAAGTTAATTACTGGCAGAGATTGTCGAGTCAACATTTGTCGACGTGGATCGATCCATTTGATGTGAGAACGTCTGACGTACTAACTACAGATGTGTTAGGTTGAGCTGATTGACATATATTTGACGACCTTCATGGCGCGATCGGTTAGTCGCCTGAACGCTACGTGAGGGTTCGATTCCCGGTGGAGGCAGAGTTAGGAACTACGCTTTTCTACTGCTTTCCAGTCTGGTCGTTGATTATGTATGCTATATATGTATTTATGTATGCATAATAAGTATATATTTCTTAAATATACGTTGTCTAGTACCCTTAACACTTAAATGTACTTACCAAGGGGCTAGTTCAATTGGTGTCAGAACTCAGAATGTTCAAATAGAAACGTAGAAAGAATGCTAACTAGCTGCCATTCCTCCCGCATGACGTGTGAGACGTCTAAAGAACTAAGGGTATATGGAATCTATTCGGAGATGGGCTAGCAACCTGTCACTAATGTTCCACTATGACATTGCAATCTCAATATTCATGCTAAAAAGTGACTTAGATATTATATTTCCAAGGTTCTGTTCACTCCGAAAGGGAGTAAAAATGTGAATGTATATGTAGTTAAGGTCCCAGCTTCGAATTCTAGCAGTGTCATTAATATATTACTGACAGATGTTATTTAATTTGATTTATGCAACACACCCTCTATGGTTAGCATCACTTCAATCAATCAATCAATCAATCAGCCTGTATCAGTCCACTGCTGAACGTAGGCCTCCCCAAGGGTACGCCACAAAAGACGATCTTTCGTGGCCCTCATCCAGCCACTACCAGCAACCTTCTTGAGGTCATCGGTCCACCTGGCAGGGGGGCGTCCTACACTACGTTTGCCGAGACGTGGCCTCCACTCAAGAACCGCCCTACTCCAGCGGTCGTCGGTTCTACGACAGACGTGGCCGGCCCACTGCCACTTCAGTTTACAACAGCGATAGACTATGTCTATCACTTTGGTTCTTTGCCGGATAATCTCGTTCCGGACTCTGTCCCTTATCGAGATACCCAGCATTGAACGCTCCATTGCTCGCTGAGCGACATGTAGTCGGTGGGCTAGCCCGACTGTCATGTTCCACGTCTCGGATCCGTATGTCATTACGGGTAGGACACACTGGTCATAAACCCTGGTCTTCAGGCACTGCGGTAGTGGCGACGAGAAGATGTGACGCAACTTCCCAAATGCTGCCCAGCCCAGCTGCACTCTTCTGGAAATCTCCCGCTCGAAACTGTCCCTACCCAACTGCAATACTGGTCCCAGGTAGACATATTCCTGGACAGTTTCGAGCGCCTCTCCATTGATCGCAATCGGCTCCGGGACCACAAGTTCATTGAACATGACCTTAGTCTAGTCCAAGTTCATCTGGAGACCGACCAACCGTGAGGCAGCGTTCAGACTGTGCAGCATTTCCTGCAGATCCTGCAGCGACTCCGCCATCAAGACAATGTCATCAGCGAAGCGAAGGTGCGTGAGGTATCTGCCATTGACATTGATACCCATCCCAGTCCAATCCAGAGTTTTGAAGAGGTCCTCCAGTGCGTTTGAGAACAGTTTTGGGGAGATAACATCCCCCTGTCTCACTCCTCTGAGCAACTGTATAGGACTCGTCTTTTGGTTTTGGACTCGAACAGATATCGTTGCCATACTATATAGGCTCTTCAGCACCTGCACATATCGCCAATCGACCTGGCATCGCTGCAATGATTCCAGAACAGCCCAGATCTCGACCGAGTCGAAGGCCTTCTCGTAGTCCACGAAGGCAAAGCACAGCGGCTGGTTATACTCATGGTTATACTTCTGTATAACCTGCCGCACCGTGTGAATGTGGTCTACGGTACTATAGCCTTTTCGAAATCCAGCCTACTCCGGCGGCTGGAAGGCGTCAAATCTTGAGGCCAGGCGATTTGTGAGCACTCTCGAGAACAACTTGTAGACGTGGCTTAGGAGCGCGATTGGTCTATAATTCTTCAGTAGGGCCTTGTCTCCCTTTTTGAAAAACAATCATCACTTCAATCATACTTTAATCATATCACTTCGATCACAATATGTTATGCTATATTCTATCCATTCTTTCAGTGATTAAAATCGTGTATTATACTTACAACTTATGTTAGGGAAATAGAACAGGTATTAATCAGTAATTGTAAATGACGATTTACCATCTATCACATTGAGTACTGACTATCTGATTAACACGTGAGTTCGAGGTGACCATATCTCTGACTACCCCAAAAGGGAAGTCGTAAGTGTATTTTATGTGAGGGAATGTGCCTTATCATCGCACCCTTAAACCCTTTCTGCTCTGAACTAAATCCGGTTGGAAAACATCCAGCCCTTAAAGGCAAATAAGGCTCTCATTAGATAAAACCTTTTATAGGCCTTTGCAAATATTGTTACAGGAAATTTCATTAATGACATACGTACCTTTGAAATTAGATAACGATATGTACATACACACGTTTGATTCATTGTAGAGAGGTAGGCAGAGATTTTTGCCTACCCGTCTGTAATGAGTAGGGTATGTTATGTATGTATATTATATATATATATAAGACTAACCTAATTTGATAAATCACTACATAGTATAAAACAAAGTCGCTTTCTCTGTCCTTATCCCCTTTGTATGCTTAAATCTTTGAAACTACGCAACGGATTTTGATGCGGTTTTTTAATAGATAGAGTGATTCAAGAGGAAGGTTTATATGTATAATTACATCCATGAAATAGTGGAGTAGGCTATATATTTTATACCCGTGCGAAGCCCTGCGAAGACCCGCTCCGGGTCGCTAGTGATAATATAAGACTATATAGTATCAAAATCGCTCTCAATGCGGTCTTGGCCACCGTATATATTATATTTATTCATGCCGGTTGGATGTTGGACATATGAATATGACAATAGTGCATATTGCAACATTTAAGTGTATATATGTATATTCTAGTAACATATAATATATCGCTCGTTTAGAAATGAACAGACTTAATCCAAAAAATAGAGTTTGAAGAAAATGTCAATTTAGTTTGCATTATTATCGACTTTCACTTTCATGGTCAATATTTCAGTATTTTTGTTAATAAATAGCAAATATTATGTTATTAAATGAATGGGTATTTATTTATCTCTCAGTTAACAGAAAAAATATATAACAACAAAAAGTCACAATCCCAAATTTTTGGATTAAGTCTGTTCATTTCTGAACGAGCGATATGTTATAATTTTTTAATTCTCTTTAATTTGGATTACCAAATAAACCACAAGCATATTTAGAACATGGTTGGTTGGTTTGATTTTTATTTAATACTCTTTCAAACCCTTAAACACAACATTTCACTGCACTCATCCTCTGCAAGTCTTGTCTTTCATATATGTAAATATAGTAAACATATTCATGTGTACAATTATAATTTCCAATAGGAAAAGACCTAGGCCTGAACTAAAATACTGAACGTTAAAAATTAGGATTGTTATATTGAAGTGCAATACATAATTCACAGACCGTATGACCGAGCAAAAAGTTTATAGAAAATCAAAAAACTTCATTTCCATGAAAAAATGTAAGATTGGATTTGCAAGTACATATACTATTTCAAGTATATAACAGTCCTGTGCTAGTCTGAGACGTAAAAAGAATGCTAACTAACTGCCCTTCTTCCCGGCATGTCGTAGGAGGCGAACATAAGACTAAAAATAAATGGAATCTATTGGGCAATAGGCTAGCAAATTGTAACCATTGATCTAAATGAAATAGCAACACCAATTCATGCTAAAAAGTAACCTAAGAGATATTATATCCAAGAGGTTAAGGGATGTAAATGGATCAATTGGCCGATGTGCTAGCAACCTGTCACCAATGTTATGAAATCAAAAGCCCAATATTAATGCTGATAAACGACTAACAATATTTTTACATGCCTTTAAGGTCCTGTCCACCCCGAAAGAGATTAAAGAAGGAAGTATATGTATGTTAAAACGCGAACGGTTGAGATTTCTCTAATGAACGCTTTTTCCGTTCAAAGTTTTGGTCGACTCAGTCGTTTTAAAGTTCTCCCGCAGTTTCTACTCTAAATTGGTAGTTGGTAATGTGCTGAGTCAGCCATTCTTCCGAGCTTTTGAATGAGGGATTAATAGGCAAGCTAGTCTGGGAGGTAATTAGGGGTAAGTAGCTGCCTTTTTTAACAGACTAAGTGATAAAGTTTTTTCGAATTTGCTTTTTTCCTCACAATAACATACGATTCAATCAAGAGCTGTTTGTTTATTTCATCAAATGATATAATATATCATTGACACTTTTTACATTATGTTTTTAAGAATAACATAGTTAAACTATATTTATAACCAATATTCTTGTGGGGTAGTTAGAGTTTCTCTGTAATTGTCATCGTGTTTTTAAGGTCATCTCCAACTTCGAACTCAGAGGGTTAATTAGTTACATTTCTTTTTCAATTTCAGTTACGAAACCTATTAATAAAATTGTCGTTCTTTCAAAACTAAAATAATTTTGTATTATAAGTGTATATTGGGATTTAAATAATATGATTAGCTATATTAATTTTAAAAACATTAGATTAGCTTTTAGTTTTATTGATTCCTTGTAATATCGTTGTAAACAATGTGATATAACAATCTATGGTTTACTACAAACAGTTCAACTTCTGATATTTCAATAAAGGTTTTTCTTTTGTGTAGCCATATGAAATATGTTTTACCTATACTTTGCTACACTTACTTACTTACTAACTATACTTTTCTCCTTACAATATATTATAGAAAGCATCTAAGAAATACGTAGTTTAAGAAATAGTAAAGGAAATACATTATTAAGGTATCTAAGCTAGATAACGTTTGATACTTATTGGAAATTCTCGGAAAGATATCCAAGACGCCCTACAGCTTCCGAGCTTCAGAAGTTATCTTTTTATAAAGAAAATGTTACCTAGAGGAAAATATTGACTGTTATTAGTAGTAGGATAATAGGTAAATTTCTATGTTACATCTTAGTGAACTTTAGCAGAACTATCTATCACTACATACTCGTAGTATAAAACAAAGTCGCTTTCTCTGTCCCTATGTCCCTTTGTATGCTTAAATATTTGAAACTACATAACGGATTTTGATGCAGTTTTTTTTAATAGATAGAGTGATTCAAGCAGAAGGTTTATACGTATAATAACATGCATTAAATAGTGGAGTAGGCTATATATTTTATATCCTTGCGAAGCTGGAGCGGGTCATTATTATAAGTATAAATTAAATTTAATAAACAAATAGTAATAGTCGCAATAAAGCGATTATTCCAGCATGTCGTAGGAGGCAAATAAGGAACTAGGGGTCAATGGAATCTGTTGAGTGATAGGTTAGCAGTCCATCACCAATGTTTCGTATAAAATCACAATCCCAACATATGTACATACTTAAAAGTGAGCTTGGAGACAGTCGTCTCCAAGTTTCTGTCCATCCTGAAAGGGATTTGAGGATATGAATGTATATATATTGACATTACAATACCAGACTACATGTATGTATTCAAAAAAAATTATATAAAACAAGCCCAACCCAACCATGTTTAATTATTGAACTACATGTTACTAACCCATCACCCAATATATCCCATTTACCCCTAGTCCCTTAGTCACCTCCTATGACCAACAAACAAGCTAGTTATCATCCCTTCTACGTACAGACTATCATGTGTCTTGTTTGTGAACTAATAGGCCAGAATCGGACGATAATCAATAGTCAGTTGAGATGCTGTACTCTGGACTATTGAGAGTTGAGAGGTTGTGCTTGATTAGCATAAGTCGACCGGTGTTAGGTAGCCTAGTGAGTACTGAATCTAATACTAGATAACCTGTGACTATATAAAAACAAAGACAAACGCATTCACGACTATTAACCCTTGCGGGGTAGTCAGAGGTTCAGGTTTTAACTCAAAAAAAACCACAGAATGAATTCTTACAATTTTAACATGATTAAAATATACGTTAAATAGCGGCTGTAGCCCAATGGGTAAGAACTCGGACTTTTTATGAGAAAGGGTTCTAGGTTCGAATCCCGGCTCTGGCATGTACCAATGAATGAAATTTAAAAATAATATGTGTATTTCATTTACGTTCATAATTTACAGTCGCTAACGGTGAGGGAAAACATCGTGAGGAAACCTGCCTATCCCTCGGGATAGGCAATAGACAGTGCCTATATACGGCGTATAGCCATAGCTGCTGGCCATAGCTAGTGCCGGTTCACTACCTATCACGTTCGGTGCTGTCTATCAAGTGATACGCGGGCTTCGAATGACCCATACCTAACATGCCTTCGAAATTTCGGAGATGGGCATTCAAGCCTCTGACTACCCCGCCATAATAAAAAAGAGAGTGTGCATACACAAGTCGTGAAGCGTATGTTTTGTATGTTATGTAAAATATACGTTTTTAGAGATAATTATTCATTGTAAAGATATAGTTAAAATCGATGTAGCGCAGTTGTTTTGGGCTAGGTTCTGTATCAGTGGGTACAGGGTTCAAATCTCGCTTGAGCATGTACTGGAAATGATGTTTAATGAATTTCCATGTACATTTTTGTAATAAAAACACATTTACGAAATGTCTTGAATTATACGGTGAGGGAAAACATCGCGAGGAAAAACACCTGTTCCTCGAACAGGTAATAGTTAGGGCTTGTAAAAGGCAACATGACTTACCACCTGTCACATTGAGTACTTACTACATATCTGGTTAACACGTGGGTTTGAGGTGTCCATAGAATTACTACCTTCACAATTGCAGAGATGGAAACCTGAACCTCTGACTACCCAACAAGGGTTAATGATCATGAACGTTTTTGTCTTTTTTGCTATACATATTTCACATCCCTTTTTCTATTTAGAGATAGGAAAAGATAATATATCTCTATTTCTTTTAAACAAGGCAAGTCAATTTCACTATATTATCCTTCATACATACTCTCTCATATCACATATCATAAAAAACTCCTAACCTTGCTACATGCACCTGCTAAACTTTAAACATTTTATAAAAATTCTCTTCAACATTTTCCCAAATTCTTTAGAAACAAAACTTTCTCATCAACCAAAGAGTATTGTCATATAAACTTTTCCCTATATGCCATATAAGCTGAGTGGCTCATACATTATGTATGTCAACGCACTTCGCCTCAATAGAACCTTAGTAAGGTACAGCCTTTTAAAGCCTACCTTACACCACCTGCGGTTCTGATTAATTCAAAGCCTGGTTTGTTACTTAAAAAGGCAGTGTAAGGGATGCTTTATTATGATTTTCATTACCACGCTTAGTGTGTCTCTTGTACATACATTCACGTCCATTAATACATTATTACATTTATGTATGTACATTTACGTAATTTAATGCCTTTCGGGGTGGACAGAACCTTGGATATATAATATTTCCTAGGTCATTTTAAAGCATGAATATTGGGAGACAGGTTGCTAGGCTATCGTCCAATAGATTTGATTTTACTAGTCTTTAAGTTGCCTCTTACGACAAGACGTGAAAACGGCGAGCTAGTTGCTCTCTTTCTACGTCGAAGACTCGCACGGACAGTAGATTAGCATTCATATAGTTGTAATTACATATGTTTATTGTAAATCATTGCAGTAATTATTTATTCGAAGCCCGGGCTTCGAATGACCCATACCTAACATGCCTTCGAAATTTCGGAGATGGGCATTCAAAACTCTGACTACCCCGCCATAATAAAAAAGGGAGTGTGTATACACAAGTCGTGAAGCGTATGTTATGTTAATTATTTATTTAAAAAAATTTTTTTTTTCTTTAAGTACAGGCATCTTTTATCCAAATAACTGATCCAAAATCATTATTTATATACAATTATACAAAATCCACATCGGTTAGGTAAACCCTGATTACATCGAATAAAACCCGAGTATGTATGAGGAGGTGTAAGTGTCATTGAAGCGAAAGTGGTTTGTCAGGATCGGGACAAATGGGGACCCGTGTTCTCTGCCTACCCCTCTTCAGGGAATCAGGCGTAATGTGTATGTATGTACTTTGAAGTACTTGTTTTAAGCACCATTCGGTTCTCGAATCTCTCATCCGAATAACTAATCCACATCATTCATTAAACACAATTATACATAAACTTAATAAAGTGTTAACGTTAAAGTGTAACAATTCTACATGTTACTCAAATTGCAGTCTGTAAAACTACCTTTCCTACATAAGAGTAATTTCAGAACCAAAATTCGCGTTAGGTTCGAATCTAAAATTAATTTAACCGACAAAATTAACTATGACGTGAATAAACGTCATTTCTGTATAAAGTAAGGGAGTTGCGGCGAATACCACTCGCTTCGGATTTGCATACAACCAATTTGCTTTTCATTCGTGCCGGGTTATAAATCTGGATTTAATGAACATTGCATCTGCTTTTGAATTTGAGGTTATTAGAATAATTTAAATTTGCATTTTATGATTGTAATTGTTTAATTACAAGTAGAAAGTATGCATTTATAATTATGTAGCCATACTAGTTAATTAAATAATACATACATACATATATTCAGACCTTTGCGTTCCTATATAGGCAGAGACTATCGATGGCCATCTGGAACGATCGTGACAAATTTCCGTTCACTCACACCCATTAACCTTCTCATACATGCTCTTCTGCTCTTCACGCTAAGTTCACTTGTCTTAAGAAGGATGTGCCCAATTTGATCTGTATAAGTTCTACGGGGCCTACCCTGACCAACTCTACCTTCCACTTTCGCTTTATAAATTCCTTTCGTAACCCATTAATATAATCTTTAATCAATAAATTAACAAGAATAATAAAAAATAGTAACTGGAGTAACAATTGGAGGTTATTTGAAATATTATAAGCGATATATCATAATATGGATCAGACTAGTTATACACACAGTCATGTAATATAAAAACCATTTGCGGTAATTATTGTTTTAAGAGATTCGCAATTTATACTCATGATTGATAAATATTGTTATATATTTAGATTTATCGCGTAAGTTTTTATATAATAAAGTTACCTTTATTATTCACCCGACGTTGCAGCAGCCTTGGTCATGGGCAGACTGACGATTCATATTTCTTCGTCTCCACCGCAGCGCCCTGTCAGATTCTTCTCTGATTACCCTCACTGCTACGTTTTTATCAATAACGCTCGGCCTACACACTACATATTATTGTATAAAAACTTACGAAATAAGTCCCGTTAGTAATAATATGAATTTATGGATTTACCGCAAATGATTAATTTGCGGTAAATCCATAAATTCAATAGAATTAATATCATTAAACTTGATGTCAGTGAGAAAAATGCTTGTTTTACGATCACTATTTACCTCCCTAAAGGGACACTGGTGTAATATACTGTAATACATGAAAATACGTGAGTTAAATAAATGTTTAAAGTCACGGTAATATCAATAAATTTCCGTTCAATGTTTACTCCTATATTGCACTATAAACATTCATGATATTTACGAGATAACATCTGAATTGATCGCTTTTGCATATAAAGTTAAAGCTTTTTAAAGGCGTGTATTGTAATTAATATACTTATAAGGTAAAATAGAGTTAGGCAGCGTAGAACTTACATACATACACATAATGCCTGATTACTTGTAGAGGGGTAGGCAGAGATCACGGATCCCCATTTGTCCCGATCCTGACAGACCACTTTCGCTTCATTGACATTCATACATCTTCTCATACACACTCGGCGGTTAAAAGTATTCCTAACTAACGTCACCCTTTTTCAATATGGTGTCTATCTGACTGTTATATGTCTTATTGGGCCGGCCCCTACGTAACCGCCTTTCCACTTCACTCATATACGAGTATATTCCTTTTGTCAATCTGCTATCATTCGTTCGCATAACACGTCCAAAAATAAACATATAATAAAAAATATTATGTAGAACTTATACAGATAAAATTGGAGACATTCTTCTCAAGGTGTACGTAGTGTGAAGAACAGAAGAGCAGGTATGAGAAGTTTAATGGGTATGAGTGAAGCACTAGATTTGTCAGGATCGTTTCAGATGGCGATCGATAGTCTCTGCCTATCCTATTGGGGACATAGAGGGGTGAATATATGTTTGTATGTAAATTAGCTACTGCTATATTTTACTCAGAAAAGCATAGAAAAATATTTGTTTGAGAAAAAGTTGCGATCATCAATCATAGTTGTTTTGTATAATTGTCTTGGCTTGATGCTGGTTGGATGATTGATTGATTGCCTGTTTTCGTTTTGGTTACTTGTGATTGAATATTAATGAACGTCCCGACCAGATTTTTGTATAAAATTAACTCTTGATATTTCCCAAAATCATTATGTACATGAAGATATTAATGATATAATGAAAAAAAAAGACAAACGCGTTCACGGCTATTAACCCATGCGGGGTAGTCAGAGGTTCAGGTTAGGTTAGGCTAACAGGTTACGCAATCACGGAGGTAGTAATTCTATGATCACCTCGAACCTACGTGTTGATCAATTTGACAGGTGATAAGCCATGTCGCCATTTACAAGCACTAACTATTACCTGTTCGGGGAACATGTAAGTTTCCTTACGATGTTTTCCCTCACCGTGGTATTCAGTGTATGTCGTAAATATTATATAATATATTTATAGCGAAAAAGAACATAGAAATTCAATAAACTATTTCCATTAGTAAAGGCTCAGTGATACACAGATAAGCTCCAAATAACTGAGCTATGTCGAATTACCAGTTAGATTACTAATTAAGATCACTTAAAAATTTCTCACTAAAATTGTTGTTTCTAATTACACTATGTAGTCGACTTAACCGCAAGGTGTAAGGCTTTAAATAAAGATTTAATAATAATAATTACACTATTTAAGTCCCAGACAAATATGGGTAAAATAAGTCTAAAAGCGTTTTCTCTTATCTTTTCACAACCTCTTTAAGGCTGAGTGGCAAAAAGTACAGGCCATTTTATTTTTGGAGTAATAGCCTTTTTCAGACCTTTGTAAGACGTCACCTTATTTTTCATACATACATGCCAGTTTATCAACATTGGGGTAGGCAGAGGTCATGGATTGTGTCGATAAGACTATAATTTTCTACATACATACCATCACGCCTGATTCCCTGTAGTGGGGAAGGCATAGATCACGGATTCCTATTTGTCCCGATTCGGACAGACCACTCATGCTTCATTGACACTCCTAACGTCATCCTTTTTCAATATAGCGTCTATCTGACTGTCATATGTCTCATTGGGGCGGCCCCTACGTAACAGTGGGGTAGGCAGAGATCACGGATCCCCATTTGTTCATTGTTTAGATACGATTTATTTTTTCTATGTTAGTATAAGATAGTTGTTTATCTATATCAGTATTATATACTCATTCTTATATATATTTTGGTGGTTAGTTGTATCTCTTTGGTCACTTTTAGCAAAATTATCGAAATTAGGTACGGTTTTGATAAATATAAGACGCTATATTGAAAAAGGGTGACGTTAGGAGTACATATAACCGCCGAGTACGTATGAGTGTCAATGAAGCGAAAGTGGTCTGTCAGGATCGGTACAAATGGTAATTCGTGATTTCTGCCTACCCATCTAGAGTATCTTCTTAGGTGACCCCAGAGATGTCTTCGTGTCGCGAAGGTTCCTTGCATCCGATAGAGATTCAAGGATTCCACCTCTTAAAGGATTACAGGAATTTATATGTATGAATATATCTTTCGTAATGACCTACACCGCATATATATTAGTAATGCATAACTAACAATTAACTTTCTAAGTATAAATATGTAGAACCGCGATTATTAACGATAACATTTTCGTTGATATTAACCCTCAAAGCCTTTCAAAAGCCTATCTATTAATCAGCAGTAATGAAACATGTTATTAGCTGTTAAACTATTTCCCCTGTTCTGATGCAACGCAAGCCGCAAGAGATTAAATACATACGCTTTACGACTTGTGTATACACAGTCCCTTTTTTGTGACGGGGTAGTCAGAGGCTTGAGTGCCCATCTTCGGAATTTCGAAGGCTTGTTAGGTATGGGTCACACGAAGCCCTCGTTTCACTAGATAGAGTGTACCCAACGTGATAGGTAATGATCCGTATCATAGTATTGAATATGACCTACGCACTGACTATAACCTATCCCGAGGGATAGGCAGGATTTCCTCACGATGATATACCGCAACGATAGCGACTGTAAATTATGTACGTAAATAAGAAACACATATTTAAATTTCATTCATTGGTACAGTCAGCACCAAAAGTCGATGAACAGAATCAACTTAACAAAACACCTGTTCACAATAAAATGCCATAAGTTATAGTCGCAACTAGGAAACAAAATAGCCTGTACACCACAATATGTGTATGGTGTTTTGTTAAGTTGATTCTGTTCATCGACTTTTGGTGTTGACTGTACATGCCGGAGCCGGGATTCGAACCTAGAACCTTTCTCATAAGAAGTCAGAGGTCTTGTCCACTAGGCTACAGCCACTATATTCAATTACTCATCATTACTTATTAATGTACCTGTAGCCTAGTCGGAAAGACTGATTTCTTATTAGAGGTACGAGGTTCGAATCCTGGTTCAGGCATGTTCCAATTAGTGAAATTTAAAAATGTGCTTTTCATTTACGTACTTAGTTTACATCGTGAGAAAACCAGTCTTTCTCTCAGGATATGTAATAGCTTGTGCCTTTATACGGCGATACAGTTCACTACCTTACATGGGATTCTATCATATGGTTACCTACCACATTTGGTGCCATCTATCTATCGAAACGCAGGCTTTGAGTGGCTAATACCTACCATGCCTGTGAAATATCCTGCCATGATAAAAAGGGAGTATATACACTAGTCGTGAAGCGTATGTATGTATTAATTATAACGAGCGCAACATGAAATGGATTTTACTACTGAATATCAATGAGGCACGGAAATATCCAATACTTGCTCCGAATATGCAATATGCATTCCGAATTAGTATTCCAAGAATATGTATTGGTTATTTCTTAGTATTACTGAGGGATAGAGTAAGATTTAATGTGGAAAACATATGTTTCGAAATTACTAAATAATTATTGGAGAGACCTAAATAGCACACGATTAATTATTTCTATATTTCATGAGGCTTGTCCTACATGGCCGAGTAGTTTTTGGTATTTTAGCTATCGCTAGATTGCCACACACAGAGAGAAACCTATTTAAAACCTAAGTTGCAATTAGTTCAAAATAATTATCACACATGACGCCAGCAAATAATAATAATTACAAAAATCAACATCTTAGAACGCGCTATTGAAATATTTAACGGAAACAAGATATATATAAACTTCCAACTCAGGCCTAATTAGCCTGGACGAACACCTGCCCAGGTAGGAAGCTTCCTCTTTTCCTGTAGGACACAGTCCTCTGACTACCCTGCAAGTATCAAAAAGGTGGTATTGAATATTTTCTCTAAATATATAGGTATAAGATTTATAGACACTCAGATAGACGTCATATTTAAAAAGGCTGATGTTGAACATATAACTGCCACGTGTGTATCAGGAAGTGTATGAGTGTCAATGAAACGAAAGTGGTTTGTCAGGATCGGGACAGATGGGGCTCCGTGATCTCTGCCTACCCCTCTACAGGGAAACGGTCGTATTGTCTATGTATGTATGGTGTGTAAAGGTAAAGGTGAGGGAAAATATCGTGAGGAAACCTACATGTTCGTCGAACAGGTAATAGTGCTTGTAACTGGCGACATGGCTTACCACCTGTCACATTGAGAACTGACTATCTGGTCAACACGTGGGCTTGAGGTAGCCATAAAATTACTACCTTTGCAATTGCGGGGATGGAGACCTGAACCTCTGACTACACCGCAAGGGTTAATGGTCGTGAATGCGTTTGTCTTTTTGTATGTGTATAGGATTAATCCAAACTCATACCAAATTAACCTCGTTATTATTTTCCCACTTTTGGGCACACAGCCAAGTCTCCACCCACCCTAAATACGTTGTTCATCTATAATGAATAGTTATACGTATGAATATATCTTCACGTCCTTTAATCCCTTGAAAATTGAATATCTTTTAAGTCACTTTTTAGCATGAATACTTTTAAGCATGTATTAGATGTTATAGTGGAAGGTGACAGGTTGCTAGACCATCCATTAATAAATTCTATATTCGCTTAGTCCCTTAGTCGAATCTTACGACATGCCGGGAAGAACGGTAGCTAGTTAGCATCCTTTTTACGTCCCAGACTAGTAAAGGAGGTACATTCTATATATTTACATATACGTATGAACATATATTCATGGGCCTAAATCCCTTTTGGTGTCGACTGAACCTCGGAGATGTAATATGTCCTAGGTCACATTAGCAAATTTATCAATGTCTTGATAGCATTGATATAAAATATTGCTGACCAGTTACTATCCCAACACCAATTCCATTGAATCCTAATTCCTAAGTCTGATTTAATGACATGTCGAAAGGATAGGGAGCTTGTTAGCATTCTTTTGAAGTCCGGGCTAGCACGAAACGGGAAGGGATCCATAATGAAAAGTCTACAAATTTCACGCCCCACTAATGCTTGTAAAAATCGATCGATGCAATGTGTGTTTAGGATACCATTGGAATATTAGGGAGAAGCAAATTTTGTTACGTGGGCGAAATAGCGAAATTTGCTAGCTTAAGTAGGTATGGATAAATGTATGTTGGTAGGTCAGAAGGGAATGAATTTTTATTAAGTGTATCGAAACGTCGAGCAGATATACTTAAGTACATACATACATGCACGGAACATGAAGTAGAGTTATACACATATATACATACAGATTATATACATACATATAAATGTATGTTGGTAGGTCAATAGGATATATTGTTTTATTTTTAAACGTGGAGTAGAGATATTAATCAGATAATAATACTTGTACGTAATCAGAAATAACATATTTTAATAACGTTACATGCACTTTTTAAGTATATTTTGTGAGTTATATGGGTGAAATTACTTTTTTATGTACAGATATGTGAGACCTTAGGTTACCTTTTTTAAGTAGGTATATTTAACGACCATTGACAGACATTTTGATATTATAAATATATTTTTATACAACTTGCAAACTAAATATTTTATTAATAATTACTTATATTAATGCTAAAAACCGAGCGAGGATATATTACCGCGTCTGATGATGAAAGCACGTAAATTTACATGTACATACATATTACGTACCGCTTGTTTCATACATACGCCATATTCAACAATCCCTCGAGATCACAGCATCTCAAATCCCACAGTAGATTTACGTCTTCGTGTTTCAAATATCAAGCTCTGAATGAAGCTTATTCAATACACTAGTTCACGGCTCGATTTAATACGTGAACCTCTATGAAGTGGTCTGGTTGGGACGTGATGGGAATAGAAACAGCCTGATTCTTATTCCTTATCAAAAGCAATAGTAAAGCCTTTGGGTTAGTATAGAATATGATGAAGTAACATAACATACGCTTCACGACTTGTTAATACTCCCTTTTTTATTATGGCGGGATAGTCAGAGGCTTGAGTGCTCGTCTCCGAAATTTCGAAGGCATGTTAGGTATGGGTCACTGGAAGGCCGCGTATCATTAGATAGACAGCACCCAACGTGATAGGATGTGAACTGTATACAGGTACTGGCTATTTACCAATCCAGGGGAATGAGCAGGTTTCCACACGATGTAAATTATGTTCGTAAATGAAAAACACATATTTTTTAAATTTCATTCATTGGTAAATGCCAGAGTCGGGATTCGAACCTAGAACTTTTCTCATAAGAAGTCCGAGGTCTTACCCACTGGGCTACAGCCGCTGGGTTATGATGAAGTATATACCCATATATATTATCAGTGAGTATGAGTATCAATGAAGCAAAAGTGGTTTGTCACTGGGACAAATGCGGATCCGTCACTGCCTACCCCTCTACAGGGAAACGGGCGTGATGTGTATGTCTCTAATCAAATACACATATGTATATACATATAAACGTGATCTCTACCTACTTCTCTATAGGGAAACGTGATGTTTGTGTATGTATGTAAATACATATCATATATTTCTCTAAAAAGGGATATCATATATTTTACTTATTTTCCTGATCCTAAGAAATCACTTTCGCTTCGTAGCTCTCCACATGGCATACAGATATATAGACAAAAGACAAACGCTTTCACGATCAACCCTTGCGGGGTAGTTAGAGGTTCAGGTGTCCATCTTCGCAATTGCGAAAGTAGTAAGTAGTGGTTCTATGGCCACCTCAAAACCACTTGTTGACCAGATAATCAGTACTCAATGTGACAGGTGGTAAGCCAAGTCGCCATTTACAAGCACTAACTATTATCTGTTCGGGGACAGGTAGGTTTTCTCACGTTGTTTTCCCGCACCGTACCGTATTTATAGATATTATTTTATTTTATTATCATAAAATACTGTTTAGTATGACGACAATTAATTATTTTCTTGATCACATTAAGCACAAAATTAAGGAAAAGTTGGCATTACTGTATCCAATAGTTTTCATTAACCACTAGTTCCATATCTAATTATATTGGGAAGAACGGCAGCTAGTTAGCATTCCACTTACGTTTCAGACTAGCACAGGTTAACAGATTTACCAGAATTATTATACAAAAATAAAAGAATTAAAACTAAAGCCTCATAACTTTTAAAACAAATCCAATATTGTACTACGAAAAATGCGAGTTTTCAATACTACGAATATGTAGCGATTGCGGTTGGCTTGGCACCAAAAATGTTTGGCCTTTTGCCCAGAGGGTGGGCAGAATATCGAAGTTCATACTAGACTAAACGCGGGATAAATCACTATTGGATAGGCTTTAGGTTAAAGCCTTTTTAAAATACATTACGTACTCGTATGCTCAGTTTATATTTATTTACTATTTTGACGACCGTGATTTGATGTGATCATTTGTTTTAGTTCATATTTTGACGACCTCCGTGGCGCCATTGGAAAACCACCCGGACGCTAATCGTAAGGTCCCGGGTTCCATTCCCGGTGCAAGCAGTGTTAAGAACTACGCTTTTCTTTTGCTTTTCAGTCTGGTTATTGATTATACATGCTTTATATGTATTTATCTATGAATAATAAGTATATATTTCTTAAATATACGTTGACTAGTACCTTAACACAAGTCTTAAATTTACTTAGCAAGGTTCTAATTCAATTGGTGTAATGTCCTTCAATATGCACTATACACAAGAGTATATTGAACAAGCCTTTGCAAATGCATTTAGTTCATTCCAAACTCTCTCTCAAAGCCTTATTGGATGTCCTCTATTAACTCGTAGTTGTTATCTCAACGACTAAACTCGTTTCCTTTTGCATGACACGTAGCGCCCGGGGGCAGATTCGAACATCGAACAATGTCTGCTACGAAACAATATGGAATTTGCCAGAAATAAATGGAATTCGGTGACTAATAAATATGTAGTTGTCAGTTTGGTTTTGGTTGTTTTTGGGTTTTGGGGATAAATAAGCTTTAATTATGTTAGTAAGTAAGTAATTGTCTCGTAAATTAAATGAAGGTTTTGGTTTATTAAAATTTTTAAGTGAGACTTGCGATTTTTGTTCATTTTACAATAAAAACGCTACTTATCTTAGTAGACCCATGACCAAGGCCATTGCAACATTTTCAAAACATTTGGTATCAAAGGTCATAATTTGTTTATACAATATTTTAATAATGTATAAAAAGGTATTCAGAGGGGGAATGCTATCAGTGTCTTGGGAACCCTATCATCCTCCGAAAGCGATGACTATAAATATATGTATTTACTATATAATTTTATTTTTATTTGTACTTTAAGTTTATAGTTTTAGGTACCGTTTTTAGATTGATAATATTGTAAGCAATATCATAGAGACGTTATATTATTGTTCTATTCCAGTCTACTTCTATTCAGATATTACATCGCAATGGTGGAGATTGTGATGTCATCACCATACACATTCGTTTCAACCTCATACATACTCTCATACACATTCACCATTTATCTCATATTCTAGAACACATAACTAGCAATTCACAGACTATTCACGATAAACAGATAAAAAAGAGAGAATAAATAGTCTAAGCACCTCGTTACTCACTCATGGGCAATTGAAATAAAACGAACGCAGATCCGAGGCAATCTTTTATCAAAACGAAGCGTTGTATTTGTTGCAGAATTATTTGATATTACGGAATTTTGCGAAACACCTAGGCATTTTGCGGAAACACTGATTATTTGATAATGGTGATCATTCCTTATCCTTATGTTAAACTAATTACTTAATTTTAACTATCAACAGAAATTTAAGTGGGTAAGGTTAGTATATGATAAATAAAGCACGAGCCGGGCAAAGCGAATCGCTTTTGTAATAGATGATCACCATTGTCTAATTATACGTATGATTAATAACTAACGGGACTATTGCGTATGTTTTTATTTAATAAAGTTACCTTTACTATTAACCCGACGTTAATAGTAAAGGCAACTTTATTATATAAATACTTACGCGACAAGTCCCGTTAGTTATTAATCATGAGTATAAATCGCGAATCTCTTAAAACTATAATTATCATATTCGCAAAATGCCCAGGTTTTTACCAAAAAACGTAATATCAAATCATCCAGCGACATATCTAAGCGAAGGCTCGACGATTTCTTTCAAGGATTGAGATAGAGCCTCCTTTGATATAAACCTTTTTAGGTTACGTGTAAAGGAGTAGGTGAGAAGAATAAATTGGTTAATAGAAACCTGCTTATACATATGTATATTGGTACGGAAAATTCCATGAGTAACTCTATAATATAACCTATATCTAGATATAGGTAATACACTGTTTTTGTATTAATAGGTAATTATTATGATTAAGGTCCTATGTCCCATAGATGGGGCAGAGGGCATCCACAGTGCTCCACCATCTCGATCGGTCTTCGCGCTTGACTTCACTCCACGTCTTTCCAATGGCCGCCGCTTCTGCGACGATCGACCGCCCGCCAGGATTGCTTAGGGCGGCCATGCTTCCGCTTTCCTTGGGGATTCCAGTCTAGGGATAATAATACTTAATAGGTATGATAAATAGGCAGTTATTCGGAATGGCCCAGTCATTAAGGTACAGTGGATACAGGGTTCGAACCTCAGAGCAATGGAAATGTAATATTCTTATTTTCTAACTACTTTTTGCAATAAAAATACATTTGCATAATGCACCTACTAACTACGGCGAGGGAAAACTTTATGAGGTAATCTACTCAATCTTGAAACAGGTAATAGTCAGTCCTTGTAAATGGAGATACGGCTTACTACCAGTCACATTGAGTACTGACTATCTGGTCAACACGTGGATTCAAGGTACCATTATTGCTACAAATTAAACCCCGGACAATCCTGTAAACGCTAATTGACTTAATAGACATTGGTGACAGATTGCTAGCACATCGCATTCAATCTATTGCAAGACCCTTAACAAAGCAGTGCCTTAGAGTTACACTGTCCTGAATTTGCAGTGCTGTCGCTTCGTTACCGTCATTGTTCAAAAGTTGCTGTTGACTAGTAACTTAGGTCCTTGCGAAAATGCTTTAGACAGGCAAAAGTTTGCTTTATCTGTACATGACTTGCCTCTTGTGAGGTGATGTACTAGAATATAATGCACTGGGATTTAGGTACAACATAGGTTGTATTCGATTAAATATATATCTCAATAGTAAGTGCACGTATACGGCGGTACGGTTCACAACCTATAATGTTGGGTGCTGTCTATCTAGTGAAACACGAGCTTTAATAGCCCATTCCTAACATGCCTTTGAAATTATCGGAGATAGGCACTGAAGTGTTTGACAACCATGCCACAATATGTACACATAAGTCGTAAAATGTATGTTATGTCACAACTAGTATCAACACATAAATTTCCCTTTTAAAATTTCAAGTACATGTCACAGTTATATAAACACAAACCTACCTACATAAAACACGGGCGTAAAGTTAGAGCATATTTTGCAACACGAACGTTACAAATTAATTAGTTTTGTTGGGAAACCGTTTCAGTTCTCCACTAAAAGAGGGCGTTACGTAAATAAATAAATCCGCAGCGGGAGCTTTTAACTCTGCCTTTAAATCTGCTAGTTCTCACCGGCAGGGCAGAGTTGCTTTTAATTAATGTTTCATCTCGCCTGCTAAAGTGGTTAGCGTGAAATTGATATCATTTACGGGATGAAGAATGTTTATTTGAGCCTCTAAGGTTTTGTTCCTTCCTCGTATTATTGTAAAAAGGTTTCGTTAACGAAATTATGATAGTTCTTAATTATAGGAAAGTTATATTTGCGAGTAATATAAAATAAAGTCATATAAATAAAAAAGTCTTTTAAATCTCGGTTATTGTGACTTTAAAATGATTAGCACACATCCTTAATCCCCAAAAGGATATTATTTATAGTATTCGCATAATAACATCATTTAGCTTGTAAGAGACATAGATGTAAAAGATTTATATAGAAAAATATCGCTTCCATACTTATGATATATTTTTCATAATATGTGTAATTGTTATAATAAAAACCATATACATATAAAATATCTAATCAGTAAGAAATAAATCTAATCAAAAATTGTATTTCAATGTCGATTTTTTGCATATTCCCGCTTCTACGAAAAGGTACCGATCGCCACCTGGAACTATCCTTGATTAATTTACCTTGCTTCAATAACACATGCACGTTACATGGTGTATATGTATATATATTCACTATGTGTTAAGATCTAAGAAGAAACCACGAACCAAATATAAAGAGGACCCGGCGTAAGGAGCAGTTCC
Source organism: Leucoptera coffeella (assembly GCA_030578115.1). NCBI lineage: Eukaryota > Metazoa > Arthropoda > Insecta > Lepidoptera > Lyonetiidae > Leucoptera > Leucoptera coffeella. Next base: position 5,015 of record JAMBLF010001417.1, on the reverse strand, counting down.
CGTTACGCGGTGCGGAGTCCAAATGGCGTGTTTCAATTGGTGCGGAGTTTAAAAATGTGTATTAGAAAGAATATACCTGATTTTATTGACCGATGCCATGTTTTGATTGGTTGTAATATCTCCCCTCCATCTAGCGTACCTCGTTTCACCCCGTGTAATGCCACGCTAGTTTCCATACAAATATTGCGTAAAGCCCACTCCTCTTATTCATTACTCCATGGAAGAAACGAAGAAATGCAGTTCGCTAATGTCGCAGTTTATTCCTTTTAAACACTTTAGTTACAAGTACATCTCAGATTAAAGACAAAAGCGTTCACGACCATTAACTAGTGCGGGGCAGTCAGAGATTCAGGACTCCATCCCCGCGATTGCGAAGGTAGTAATTCTATGATCACCTCGAACCCTCTGCGTTGATCAGATAGTCAGTACTCAATGTGACAGGTGGTAAGCCATGTCGCCTTTTAGAAGCATTAACTACTTGTTCGGGGAACTCAAGTAAATCAGATTAGTATAGTCAAATATAGGTCACAAAAATAGACCATTTATTTAATTGTTTAAAAATTTGTGCTGTTATTACATGTTTGTATTGTGTATTGTATTGTCCCTGTAAATAAATGGTTTTTAATTTCAATTAAAAAAAAAAGATTTATATAGAAAAACATACTCTTTTATCGATCAGTTTTATTTATCGTCAGAATTTTTCGATCAGTACAACTTAAGTACTATGTGAAATTGTTACAATAAAAACCCTATATTTCTAATCCGTAAGAAATAATTCTTATCAAATGTCTGTTCACACCCATTAACCTTCACACACACTTCTATTCACCCTATCTTAGCTACTCTAAAAAGGAAACCGTCTTACGTATGCAAGGTTCACTGAAAACAAAGTCTCGAAGATTCCCCAACCCTTGCCTTTTGCGAACTTTTTAATTAAATTACGAGAAAATGGGAGCCCGATTTAAAAATGTCAGCTTCGTTACAACCTATTAATTATTTAAACTTGAGAAACAAATCTTCACGTTTCCCTTTCAGTTTGTACTTAGCTAATGGATGCTTAGACGCTGTATACTGTAGATATAGTTATATTTTTTATAAGGGAGGGACGTCATTTGAATTGCAAATAGAATGGGTGATGGGTTAAAAACAATAGAAAAACGCGTTCAAAGTCAAAGTCAAAGTCAAATGTTTTTATTCAACATAAGTACAAGTACATTGTACATTCATTGAAAATCAAAACATTTGCCTGACACTGGTTGTCTCTTAGCATTGAAATTCTACCGTACACACAAATAACATTGACACAATCAATAAACATTCAGAATGAAAAACTTTGATGCAGTGAAAAGGTATTGATTTATTCCTTCGTTAAATAAGTTAAATTCGACTTAAGTTACTGGAGTGAAACTTAGTTAGAATTTGGCTGGCTTATGATTCTGGCTTGAAATAGATAATTTAATTGTGTGTACTTTCTTATGTTTACCAGTAGTTATGATAATAAATAAAAATTAACATGAAATAATGTATTCCTATAAGGACTTTTTATAGATAAAACTTAATCTATTTATACCCATCTAAATTTCGTGGTCTTTGCATAGCTACACATCACATTCATCGCTTTACAGCAAAATAAACAGAGTTTATAAATAGGTACCCTTTTTCGATCCTGACATAATACGAGCCACTTAAATATTCAGACATTATAATTATAACTTACTAAGGGACTAAAGGTAAATAGAATCTATTGGGCGATGGAATGATCATACTTAAAGAAAATATTATGATTCTTAGGTTCTGTCCCCCAAAAGGGATGAAAAGGGTCCATGGCGGAGGTATTATTGATATTATGACCTCCTCGGCCGACGTATTGACCAGATAGTCAGTACTCAATGTGACTGCCATGTTGCCATTTACAAGCACTGACTCTTACCTGTTCGGGAACAGCTAGGTTTCCTTACGATGTTTTCCCTTAGCATTTGCAACTATATAGAATAGAATAGAAAAACGTTTATTCACAAACACAACAACACACATTACAAAAATTTATATAAACACATACGAATAACAGTAATATATGTTACCTTGCATAACAAGAATGCATGTACGGTATGTTAGCCCTTGTATATTGAATATACGCCAGCTACTTGCAGTTCTAAGATCCCAGACTAGCATTTGAACCTAAAAGGCGTCTGCAGCCACCGATTTGGTGCTGGCCAGAGATTTAAAGCCACTTGGAATTTAGAGTCACGTTGTGCGGAGTGCATGACGACAATTTATTGCCAAAGCACTGGACTATTCGGATGGGAAATGGGGTGGAATAGTAACGAGTTTAATCGGGTTTTATTGTATAGTCTGTCTATTCAAGTACCAGTTAAGCACTAAGTAAAAAGGATAAATGAATGCTTTAGTTGTTAAACAGGTAGTCTGTGAATTTTCGAAATTCATCAAAGCGTGTTTTTTGTATTAGTATATATACGTAGGGGCCTTTCTTCCTGGCATATCGTAGGAGGCGACTAAGGGAGTAAGGGTAAATGGAATCAATTGGGTGACAGGCTAGTCACTTGTCACCAATGTTCCATATAACATCACAACCCCAATGTTCATGCTAATAAATGACCTTTAAGATATTATCGTATCCAAGGTTCTGTCCACTCCGACAGTGATTTGAGGACTTGAATGTTTTCATTCACCGACTATTACCTACTCCGAGAATTAGGTGAAAACCCAACCAAAATGTTGATAATACAAAATTACCTAGAACATTATCGTCTCCCAATGTCCTGTTCATCCCGAAAAGAATCTAAGATGTCTATGTATATGTATACCTTCATTGGCAATTAAACCCATAACCCATTGAATCCAAACTCAACAATTCACAGAATAAACCGTCTTCGGATGTAAATGGACATTGCGTTATAGCCCTCGCATGTACACTGAGTGTCCGCTGCCAGCTCCGGACCAAAGTTTGAGGTCGCAAATGGACATTCGGTTTCGCATTTACGATATTGTTGTTTGTTATGGACATTGAGAGTAGTTTGTTTATGCACAATCGCATTGTTCTTATTATGCTTGCATAGATATAAGAAGTAATTCGACGTAGCTCAGTTGTTTGGGGCTTGGCTCTGTATCGAGGGTACAGGGTTCAAATCGCGCTTGAGCTTGTACCAATGGAAATGAAGTTTATTGAATTTCTATGTACGTTTTCGTAATAAAAACACATTTACGTAATGCATCGAATTATACGATGAGGGAAAACATTGTGACAAACCTACATGTTCGTCAACCGGTAATAGTTCGTGCTTGTAAATGGCGACATGGCTGACCACCTGTCACATTGAGTATTGACTATCTGGTCAACACGGAGGTTCGAGGTGTCTATAGAATTACTGCCTTTGCAATTGTGGAGATGTAAACCTGAATCTCTGACTACCCCGCAAGGGCTTCACTCACATTAATTAACCTATGTGTATGTGTCTATCTAAGCCCTGTAAGGTTTAAGTTTATAGAAGAGGGACATATATACTCGTATGTGTGTATAGCATTTGACACAGTTCACAGTTCATTGTGACACTGTAACGAAGTTTGTTTGCAATTGACATTGAGAATCTGGGTCAGTCGTCCGTAAATGTCACGTGATGACGAAACGGGAATTTCATCAAAAAGTTTGCGTAATTCATTAAACGACGTTCCAGTTTTTATTTCAGGCGTTGAAACGGACAACCGTTGTTTTAATTAGTGGGGTTTTGTTATATTACTTAGGGCCCGTGGAATGAAAACTGTCTAAAGATAAATACCTTTATATCACCGTTTCGACCCAGTTGCATAGGCCGTGGTCGCGTCTCAGCTAATGTCTGTCTACCCTCGTTAATGGCATAACACGCTATATCAGGTCTCATATAGTAAATAAAAATGAGTACTTACAAATTGCGAGAGTTGCAAAATAACTAAAAACTCTCTGTATTCAATTTGCGAAATGCACTCAATACTACGGTAAGGCAAAACATTGTAGGAAACCTACCTGATCCCCGAACAGGTAATAGTCAGTGCTTGTTAATACGCCTTACCATCTGCCACATTTAGTACTGACAATCTGGTCAACACGTGGGTTAGAGGTGGCCATAGAATTACTACCTCCGCGATTACGGAGATCGAAACCTCTGACTGCAGGGTGGAGGAATAATGCTCGTGAAAGCGATAGTCTTTAGTTTTGTTGAATTATAATAGAATACTATTAGTTATTGTTCTTCTAATATATCATATGAGGAGATTAAAACTTTATACTTGTTGATATATTGTTGGCATTTTTATTATATGGAGAGAAGAAATGTATATTATGTTAATTGTATAGCGTATTATGTAAGTGTATAGTAAAGTTAATCGGTAGGTTTGAACGAAGAAGAACTAACTTATAGAGATTTGTTCGGATCTTTCAATGTAGTGATCGACCTATCCCGTTACGGTAGTAGAAGTGAATTCGTGTACATATGTTATGTTCTGAAAATTTTAATAATATTGTAATGAAATGCTTTTTATTCAACATAAGGATCATAAAATCACTTATTGAATTAAAAAAAAAACATTTTACATGAAAAATTGTTATTAAAATTAATTAATCAAAATTAATGTTATTAAACTAATGGCATATTATTACTATTCTCTTTTACATTTAAGCCCAATCAAAAGTTTAACTTAGATGTGTTTTTCTAAGTATGTAATCTTAAGATAAATATATTAATCACAAGAAAGAAGTTTCAATTAAAACATTTCACAAGAGTTTCCAAGTTCAAAAACATCTGCGCTACTTTACACTCAAGCTTTTAAAAGCTCTTTCATTAGACCCTACCAAACGCTGACATTTTACCTCAAAGTTTGCCTTAACTTAATTCTGAATTCAAAATTAATTCTTTTTTTGAGAAAGAATCCATACATACACATCACGCCTGATTCCCTGTAGAGGGGTAGGCAGAGATCACGTATCCCCATTTGTCCCGATCCTGACAGACCACTTTCGCTTC